>JAXQQM020064368.1:0-56949 GCA_034641835.2 Pinus albicaulis
GTTAGGAAAATTTTCAAAACCAAGGTACGAAGACTACCTAGAGCAGAAAGTAAGAATGTATTCATGGGCTAGAAATCAATCATATTCCTATGAAGATCCTTTAAGAGCATTTCTTGAGGTCGTACGGTGGTCTCGTGCTTTGCAATTTCATCAAGATTCAATCACGTTGACAAGTTTTCATGGGAGTTGTCTTTCAATAGTTCTTTATTCTCCGTCATAAGCAAGCACTTCACAGCAGAATTCAAATGTGTTGTACCCACTTGCTTACATGGTTGTATCAAGGTTCCATTTCTCTCGATCGTGATGTATGGATCAATTAGAGTAGGTTTTGTTGAATACGCTCAATTCTTAGCACTTTTTAAGTTTTTCATAGTTGTGCTTTAGTCTAGGTCGGAGGCAAGTAGCAGCCAGAAATATTCGTATTCGCTATTTCTTTAGCTATTGACCCATCCAATCAATGAACAGCACTTGGTCTACTTGCCTGCACCCTCCAAGGAGCTACCATCCCCAGCTGGAGCCAATGTTAGTGTCAGTATTTTCATAATTCCACCAGGAATCAAAAAAAAATTTCATGTGCATCTTAGGTGTCTCACTTTAAAGAATTTTTAGTCATTCCACTAGGTCATGATATAAAATTGTTCCACTGGTGGTTGTCCTTGTCAATTGTCCCATTTTCATTCACAAGTATATGCCTGATGACCATATTCCATGTATTCATCATGCTATTTATTCTCCCAAAGGCTTCCAACTCATAAATCCACATGCCAACACATCAAATGTCAAAGGGAGTTATCTTTTTCCAAGGGTGCCCAAGTCATCATTGTTCACAAGCACTAAACCATAATTTCCTCTCCCACTGAAGCTAGGGTTTTCTATGAAAAAGATGCATATGAGCAAAGGAGCCATAAGGTAGGTCATATAAGTAAGTATGAGGCCATTCCAACTCATAAGATCATGTATCCATCATTTTTTAAGAAATCATTCCAAGAATCAAACCATTTTCCACTCATAGGGCCAATTTCGCTTCAATCTATGTTTCTGACCAAACATAGATGAAATTGACAAAAGTGAGAGAGCTTTTTTTCCCTAATAGGTTAATAAAAACAAACCTCCTTCATATTTTACACAGGTGTCATGGTTTATAGAAATGTGAACAATATAGGTGCCACGAGAGAATTGCTACACTTCTAGAGTGACCTTGGGAAAATCAAGTTTTCTCCTAGATGGAGTGTCCAAATGACTTTATTGATGATTAAAATGATTAATATACAGAGATATATTTCCAATGAGCCATCAAGATCTCAATTTTGAGTTGAGGAAGGCCCCCAAAACTTTCCTACACCAACACTCTGCATTTATGCACCCTCATTCAACACTTTTTGACCAGTATTGGGAAGATCAAATTTTTACAGGTAAAGTAAACTCCAATCATAAAAATAAAGGTACATTTGGAAATTATACTTCAATATATTTCCAACGAGTTATCCTAGGAAAAATTTGGACACTGAGAAATCCTCAAAATGTGGTCTGCAAAACAGTGCTTCTTGGCGCTGGGCGTTGAGAAGGTTGGCGTTGCGCACTTGCCCAGTGGTGCTGCACCCTTTCCAGGAGAAAACAATGTTAATTGTGAAGGCACTGCGCACTCAGACATAGGCCTTGCATGTTTGGATAGGTGTTTCACCCTCACACAGTGGCGCTGTGCGCCTGCACAATGAAAATTGCTGAGGGTTTGTGCCATTCAAACAATTTCAAAACCACTTCAAACTTCTCCTATAACCCTCTAAGAAGCCCTAAATTAGTAAGTACATATCATAACTTTGCTTCTATGATATTTGATATCTCTTGAATGCATTGAAGTGAAACCCTAAATGAAACCCTAATTTCACTTTATAATCATTGTCTATACACCTTGTTCATCTCCCTAAATAGAATATCAGTCACAGGCAGGGTAAATTTCATTGATTTAGTTGTTACATTGACATTCATTCCCTTCACTCATTCCCTTCACTTTTTCAAGCTAGCCATCTCATCCCCTTCCCCTTCATATCATTCCATTTGTATCCTAGGGTTTCATAAATTAGAGTTTAAAATGTCTGAAGAAGAAGATAGTGGTATTGGTGAGGCACAAATGCCAAGAAGAAATGATCACAAAAGGTGGGAAAATAAACAAGTTTGAACCCATTACTACAAGAAAACTTATGGCCTCTCCTCTCACTGTGTCTTGCTTTAAACATGTGGGTTGTTTTGAGTTTTGTGAGAGAGTGCAGCAAATCCAAAATCACCCGGAGTTAACAAGACTATTCATCACCAATCTACATGACAAAAAGGTCACTCTTGCGGGGGTCACTTTTGATATGTCCACCAATACTATTGCAACTGCTACAGGGATCCCTAGTGTGGGAGAGAGGTGGTTTAAATAAGAAAGCTTGGATATGAACTAATATGAACTGTGCCTCAAACCTAGGTACAAGGATCACAAGAAGTCAATTTTCCCTTTCTCTCATCTCCTTGACTGGTATGTTCCAATGATGAGGATAATCATGAAATATTTCACTTGTGAGGGGAGGTTTTCTCGACTCACTCATATCATATCCGTCTCCTCATGGATTTCACTAGAGTTAGAATGCTACACTTACCTTACTTTCTTTTCCACAAAATTGAAAAGATGGCCTATATTGTGCAAAAGAGATGTTACAATCATCAAATGCAGATTCTATTTCATCATTCGCTCATAAAAATGGTGGTCATGAATCAGCTTCAGTAAAAAAAAATTTCATGGGATGCATTCATTGCAAATGAGGATTTTACTACCCCACCTAGCCATCATGAGCAACATATCCCTTCATCACCTCATCCTCCCATATCCACTTCTCCATCACATCCTATTGTTCATACATCACCACCCACTCACATCCATTCACCTCATGTTGATCCTACCTCATCACCTTTCTATAACCCTTCACCATCACGTCATGATACCAGAGCATCAAGCAGTGAAAGGGACATTGAGGCAGCTTGCACTAAAATGACTGATATTGAACCATTTCCCTTGACATATTAGAGAGGCCACAAGCATGTGTTTTCTTCACATGGTGTGAAATGAGCCATGCCTTCTTCATCAATAAAACAGGTAGACAATGGCAGGGAAATGGCTACAAAGCCTATCATTGTTGAGGAGGAGGACAAACATAAAACTGAGTAAGAGTTTTAGTTGATTGAGATTGATGATGAGGATGAGGATAGAGCCACTAGTGCAGTGATGAGAGGTGAGGAGGCCAATATTAATGAGCTTTAAGCTAATCTTGGTAGATCATAGTACGTGATTGACTTTCTTGAGCTAGAAAATAAGCAGCTGAAGACTAAGAAAACCATCAGTGAGGTCAATAAAATCAGAGCTCAGAGAGAGGCAAGAAAGGCCAAGGCCTTGCTGGAGGAAACCTTGGGTAGATTTTATGATAGTGATCATGAAGAATATTAGTTTCAGAGACAAAGATTGAGGACAATTGGGCTAAAGAAGGCTTTAGCTCGGGAAAGGCAGAAAGAATATGAAATGGCAGAGCAGCTTATTCCAAGTGAGCTATTTGTCCATAGATATTAGCAGAGATAGAGAGTCTTGGCTTGAGAGAGCCAATTTTCATCTAGAGGGCCTACTAGAGAAGGCAAAGAAATATATTGACATTTAGAGGAAGATGGCAAAACACCATGCCATGAGAAACAAGATTGCAAGGGCCAAGCTCAAACGAGCCCATGCAAAGATTCGGGATTTGACCAAGCTAAAGGAGAAAGATAAGTTGGAAATTATTGTTGAGGTGTCTCTCCATGCCTACAACCCTTGATCAAAAATAAAATTCACAATTTTGGTACATTTTGGCAACCTAGTACAAATTTTGATTTTTTTTTTTTACAGTTTAGCACACAGAAAATTTGCTAAACGTGCAGCGCCATTGGCACTGCGCTCATTTTTTGGGACATCCAAATGGAAAATGGTCAGAATCCTCATGTTCATAATGATGATTACATCAACCTCAGCAAGTTTCAGGTGATTTGGAGAAAAACTAGTCCCTCAAAGAGGCAAAAAATCGCCAAAACATCATGTTTCTACCCTCTTTTTGACCTTGGCGTTGCGCGTTTACCAGTCTTAGGATAACAGTTTTTTGGCATAGCAGATAGAAACCATTTCTGAAACAGGAGGAATATTTGGAAACTAGACTCCAAGATATTTCCAGTGAGCTATCAAGGAGCTCATTTGGATATTGGGAAGGCCTCCAAAAGTTGGCTGCAAGATATGTCATTTTTTCTGTCATGGTGCTACGCGTTTACCAGGGAATTGGTAATTTTCACTGTTTTCAACATTTTTGAATTTTTTATTTTTAAATTGGGAAAAGGGGAAAATTGCTGATGTAAATAGTCAATATAGATTTAAACATCATGTTTTCACTTTTATCTAGGTTAGATGCATCAGATAAGTCTCCTAAGAGGTCAAATGAATCAGTTTCCTCTCTTTTAGAGGCAAATTGTTGAGTTTTCCTAGTCTTCAGATTCTATTTGGGAGTAAGTGAAACAACTCCTCCTCTTATGGATTAGACTCCCTTAGGCTATGGAGAGTGGTTTTTAGGTCTATTTGATGTATTTTCTTGGTCATTGTAATGGTTGGACTCACTTGGAGCTTGGGCATCTCAAGAGACATTTTGTATAACAGTTTGGCTTGGACATTAATAGAAATTTGCATCTATTTTCTTGGGATCCATGTGGTATGAGTTTTAGACATAGTTTTCTCTCTATTATTCATAAACCATTTCATGTCTATCGTGTACAAGATTTCAAGTTTGAAAGGCATAATCCATATTCATTTATGCTCTGTTTTGGGAAATCTGGTATAATGTGTTCATTCTCCTCAGTTTAGGGAAAATACATATCAGATGATTTCCCTAGCTCCTCACCAGTCTATTCATCTCATTTAATTCACTTTTGAATGTTTAAACCTTCTACCTACCTTTCCCTTTGGAACCCCTGTAAATTTTGACCTAATTTCCTTGCCCTAGCTGTTTGACTCCTCCTGATCCAGCAAACCCTCCAAAATTAAAAATCAAAACCCCCTGTACTCCTTAGCTAGCCTAAAATATTTTTCATCCAACCCTCTTGGCTGTGATTCTATCAATGGATCTCTCTTTGACTTGGTAGGGCTAGATACCAAGTCTAAAGTTTGGTTTGAGGTTACCTCGGGATTGCCTTCTTAGCCTTAAGGTTCAATCCGAGTGATAAAATTTTGGTGACTCTGCTGGGGATGACGAAAGATCATATCTTCCCTAGGAAAGAATGACAAAGTTTAGATCTGATTGCTGAAGGTGGAAAACAATTAGATGCATATGAAGGCTGAACTCTTCACTTGGCGACTCCAACTTGATGTAAAGACTCCACTGGAGGATCGATCTTTCCATCAGGAAAATGGAAGGATCTTACATAAAGGTCAGGTATTAAATGTGTAATTTTACTCAAGATATAATTAGATTTCTTGTAAATTACTTCTTTTCTTTTCCTGAAACTATCCTTAAATTTTTTCGGAGTTTGTTATATGATAATGATCAAAATCTTGTTTTTTCCTATTCGAAAAGTATAAATACCGAGTTTTTCTTTGATCTTGGTCCACATCCTTTTTCTGAATCTTATGATGACCATAATCAAATTGATGAGCCTAAAGAGATCAATATTGATCCTATATCTTCTGTACATACTCCTACACCTTCTATAGTCTCGAATCGATACAAACCACTCATCTTACCTCCTATACTCTATGCTTTCCACGAAAATCATTACTTATATCTGTCGAGTTTTGATGGTGAATATGAAAACATCACTGCTGATAGACATATGTAGAATTTTGAGACTTTCTTGACCTTTTTGAAGTTGACGAAGAGGATGTCAGTATCAGGCTATTTTCTCTTTCTTTGCAAGGTAGAGTCAAGATTTGGTTCAAAAACTTGCCTTCCGTGAGCATCTCAGATTTCCCACAATTCATTAAAGTTTTCCTCGACAGGTGTGTGGTCAAATAAAACCCTTTCCTAATTCTAGAAGAGTGTGCCCAGCTGAAAAGACAGCTAGGAGAGACAGTACAACAATTTTCATCTAGATTCAATCAAGTTTATTATTCGATACCCACTGATATAAGGCCTCCTCCTGGCTCATCTCTTTTACATTACCCGAATTCCTTTGATCCAGAAATGGAGTTTCAGCTAAGAGAAAGGAATATTGCAACACTAGAAGAGATGCAGAACAATCCAGTAGATGTAGAGGCTCATTTGATTGTTAGAGGGGAAAAGCTGAAGGAAGAAGAGAAGAAGAACATTGCAAAGCACCTGACATATTCAGAGGTAAAGCTTGACATTTTGGTAAGTACAATAGAGAAAATGATGCAAAAGATCACCATGAGAGATGTATTTTCCATTCAAGATCATCATGACCCACTTATCCCAGAAAAAGAAGAGATTGCAAACCCTAAATATTTTCCTGCTAATCCCAACCACCATAGATCTGAAAATGGATTTGTAGATCAATTCAAGGAGAAACAATATGATAATCTAATGTGTATTATTGGTGACATTAATTATATTGATTATTTGCCAAAGTTTGATCAATATGATGACAATTATGTCCTCCAAACTGAAGCTAATCTTGTAGAGCAATCAACAGTTGGTTTGTGGGAGGAAGTTCAGTTGCAACAACTTGAAAACAGTGATCAGTCGATGCAAATTTATGATGACAGAGATGAGGAAAATAGTGAAATTTTTGAAATAAGTGAAGGATATTTGCCTTTATGTTTTTCTTCATTAAAATTTTTGAAAGAAAATTTTTCCAAGGTTAAAAATTATCGGTCTTTCAGTTTTGATGTTTATTTTGAGGTAGATAATGAACTTCTTGAGCAAGTTGTTAATGAGAAACCTTCTCCTGAAATGGTTGAGGAAATCATTTGCAACATAGAATCCTCCTTAGCTCCTTATTTGCAGCCACCGAGTGCCATTGAATGTTAGGTTTCAAATGAAGGATTTGAAATTTAAACACATGATCAAATGATGCTAGATGATTCTGTACCATTATGTTTTTAAGAATTTCAATTTTTAAAGGAAACTTTTCATAATGTCTCTAAAGCAAAGGATGAGCATCTTGTATAAAGTCATGCAGTCTCATTAGAACCAATGGAAAATAGGTTGCAGCAGTCTTTTCACATTTTTCATGACCAAATAGCTGATGTGTTGGATGATATTTGTAGTAAAAGTCCTTCTCCATTAGCTAACTGTGAGCTTGGAAAGAGTGTTGATATAAACTTGATCCGACAGCCGACTTCATTGCCTTATTCATCAGGTGTTTCATTACAAAGATCATACCAAGGTTTGCAGTCATATCAGGAGTGTAATGAAGAATATTCTTGTTTTTTCGTTGATCATCATGAAACATTAGTCATTCACAAGTTTCAGGATCCTTTTGTCAACTTGTTGTAGTCATCAAAGAAAGAAAGCACAGATGTTAGGAAAATTTCAAAACGAAGGTACGAAGACTACATAGAGCAGAGCAGTAATGTATTCGATGGGCTAGAAATCAATCTTTATTCCTATGAAGATCCTTTTGCAGCATTCTTGAGGTCAGCCAGTGGTCTTGTGCTTTGCAATTTCATCAAGATTTGATCTGTTGACAAGTTTTCATGGGAGTTTCCTTTCAATAGTTATTTATTCTTGCTCATAATCAAGCACTTGCAGAGAATTCAAACAACAGCCATAATGGTTACATGGTTGCATTGGTTGTTCCATTTCACTTGATCAGGTGATGTATGGATCAACTAGAGTAGGTTTTGCTGAATAAGCTCAATTATGAGCATCTTTTTGAGTTTGTCAGTTTTGTTTTAGTCTGAGTCAGTTCAGTTTATTGAGTCAAGTTTCTTTCAGTGTTCAGTTTGGTTTTTAGCTATTGACTCCATTGCCCAATGAAATAGGCACTTGGTCTACGGTGTTCTTGGCACCTCTAAGAAGCTACCATCCCCAGCTGGAGCCAATGTTAGTGTTAGTATTTGCATACTTCCACCAAGGATCAAAACACATTTTCATGTGCATCTTAGGTGTCTCACTTTAAAGAATTTTCAATCATTCCTCTAGGTCATGATATAAATTATTCCACTGGTGGTTGTCCTTGTCAAGTATCCCATTTTCATGCACAAGTATATGCTTGCTGACCATCTTCCATGCCTTCATCATGATATTCAGTCTCCCAAAGGATTCCAACTCATAAATCCACATGCCAACACATCAAATGTCAAGGGGAGTTATCTTTTTCCAAGCGTGCCCAAGTCATCATTGTTCACAAGCATTAAACCCTAATTTCCTCTCCCACTGAAGCTAGTGTTTTCTATGAAAAAGAGTCATATGAGCAGAGGAGCCATAAGGTAGGTCATATTAGTAAGTTTTAGGCCATTCTAACTCATAAGATCATGTCTCCATAATTTTTTAAGAAATCGTTCCAAGAATCAAGCCATTTGCCACTCATAGGGCCAATTTCACTTCAAACTATGTTTGTGACCAAACATAGATGAAATTGACAAAAGTGAGAGAGTTTTTTCTCCCTCATGGGTCAATAAAGAAAAAAATCCTTCAGATTTTACACAGGTGTGTCCTCAAACACGTAATTTTATTAATAATGGAAAAGAAATTACATAAAAAGTTGCAGGAGTTTACAAACGTAAACTTCTACTAAATTTGCAATTAGGAGACTAACCTATTTATAAGCTATATGTCCTAACTTAATTTGGTTATGGATCACTTTAAAAAATAACAAGTGTCCATTTACAATAAATGATCTTCTGTCCAATCTACTAACTTTATTCTTATTTTAGAGCCTAAGATACGACTCAATTCTAGAGTCCTATCTTTGCTAACAATATTATATTTCTAAGTGTCTCTTAATATTTATTAAATATTATAATTTAATAAATATTTTTATTCTCTAATATTTATTAAATATCTGACCAATAAATGTTTTATCCTAACTTTACATTATGATATTTGGAATTAACTTAACAACCCTCTAATGATCCAAAGATACATTACAACATGAAAACAAGCTCATCTCCTCGAACTTAGTAAATTTCATTTTGCCAAGAGGTTTGGGTGAAGATATCTATATTCCATATTCTAAAGGACAATAACCTACGATGACATCCCTAAATAGAGCATCTAATACAGATGATACTTGGTGTCCACATGCTTTGTCTTTGAATGAAAAACTCGGATTCTCGTGCTTTATTGTTAGATGGTTGTCGATGAACAATGCGCAGTTTCTCATTTCGAGGAATTCCAAAGTCCTGTAAAACTCGACGCAACCAAAAAATCTCACATGCTGCTTCCCATGCTGAAATGTACTCTGCTTCTGCTGAAGAAGTGGCCACTATAGCTTGCTTCTTGAAATTTCAGGAAACTGCAGCTGACCCCATGTTCATTAAATAACCCGAGGTTGATGCCCTATCATCAATACTGCCAGCAAAGTCGGCATCTGAAAATCCACCAAGTAAAAAAATTTTAGTCTTTTTGTAAAGAAGACCAAAATATTTTGTTCCTTGGATATAACGAAGAAATATTTTAGCTGCATTCCAGTGGCTGTCTCGTGGTTCCTGCATAAAGTGGGAAAGAATAATGACGGCATAAGAAAGATATGGTCAAGTAGTTGTCAGATAAATCAAGCTACCAATCAACTGTCTATAAGTAGTGCTATCCACCACTCCCCCCCCTTCAAATTTTGAAAGTTTCAAGTTTTGTTCCATAGGGGTGAGAACAAGCGTGTAATCCTGCATTCCAAATCACTGAAGAATTTCTGCTGCATATTTACTCTGAGAAATGAATATCTGATGTGGACGTTGGAATACTTCAACTCCAAGATAGTAATGAAGTAGTCCCAAATATGTCATCTTAAAACCTGCATGTAAGTCCTTTTTCACCTATGCAATGTGATTATCATTGTTGCCTGTGATAATCAAATCATCGACATACATAACCAAAATCACCAGATTTTTACCTTGTTGACGTACATACAAGATATCATCAGATTCACTTCGTTGAAAACCAACTTTTTGAAGGTATTCATCCATTTTGGCATACCAAGCTCGGGGAGCTTGGTTTAACCCATACAAAGCCTTTATCAGTTTGCATACTTTATGTTCCTGTCCTTCAATTTCAAAACCTAGTGGTTGTGTCATGTACACTTCTTCCTGTAAATATCCATTGAGAAAATCACTTTTTACATCCATTTGATGAACTTTCCATCCTTGTTGAGCTGCTAAGGCAAGTGTGAGTTGGATGGTGTTCCATTTAGCTGTAGGAGAAAATGTTTCTTCATAATCTATCCCTTCCTGCTGCACAAAACCTTTAGCAACAAGTATTTCTTTATACCTATCAATATCACCATTTTACTTGTACTTAATGCAGTAAACCCATTTGCATCCAATGGGTTTAACATGCTGAGGACAATCAACAAGTTTCCAAGTGTTATTGTCTTGAATTTCCTGATATTCATAAACCATAGCCTTTTTCCATTCTTTATGTTTTACTGCTTCTTGATAAGTAGAAGGTTTAGTAAAATAATTTGCTATCAAGGAAAAATTGCCTTCATTTCTTTGTGATCCCCTTGTTCCTGTTTTATTTTGTTCATTAGGCCTTACATTTTTCAAAAGTTGAACTGCCCATTTTGGCAATTGATGTTCACTGGTTTGAGATTGTGAAAAATCACCATCATTAAAAAGAGGGTTGATGTAAACTGATGTTTGTTGATCAACCACAGGTTCTGGGGGCGGAGAGTCATTGTCAGAAGAACTGCTACTGCTAGGAGAGTTGGATGAACTGCTAGAAGACCCAGATGGTGCTGATGATGAAGACAGACTGGATGAATCATTTTCAGATGAAGGAAACTCAAGTTCATACCAATTTTGTGAATTTGGTTGAATTTGTAGATTTACGTTTCTTTTATCACTTTTTGTTTCTAACTTTTGAAGAATACTTTCAATTTCTTCAACACTCTTACTCTCATTTTCATTAAAAATCACATCTCTGCTTAGAATAAATTTCCCATTCGACAAAAGTCGGTACCCTTTCTTCTCATCAGAATACCCGATCATTGTGCACTTCAAGCTTCGTGCATCAAGCTTAGTTAGTTTTTCCTTTGGAACTAAATCATAACATACTAATCCAAAAACTCTGAGATGTTTTACCCTAGGTTTGAAGCCAAACCATGCTTCATAAGGTGTGATTCCATCTAAAGAAGCTATGGGAGATTTGTTTCTCAAGTAGACAACGGTATGAATTGCTTCGGCCCAATATAAAGGACTTAATTTTTGAAAGTTAACATAGATCGCGCCATTCCTAACAAGGTACGATTCATTCTTTCTACTACTCCATTTTGCTGCGGAGTGTAGACATTGGTAAGATGTCGTTTTATGCCATTATCCATGCAATAATTTTTGAATTCATTTGAAGTGAATTCTCCGCCATTGTCAATTATAAGAGTGCCAATCTTCTCCTTTACTTCATTTTCAATAAGCTGACGAAAAGTTTTGAACTTTTCAAATGCTTCTGACTTTTGCTTCAAGAAATATACCCAAGTCATCCTACTAAAATCATCAATAAGAGTAAGAAATATCTGCAACCTCCGAGCGAAGTTGGGAAGGGTCCACAAATATCACTGTGAATGAACTGCAAATACCTGTTTGCGCGCCATGAACTTGTAGGAAAGTCTCTCGATGTTGTTTTCCAAAAATGCAAGATTCACACTTTGCATTTTCCCTTTTGAAGGTTGGAAGTCCTTTAACCATTCCCTGTTTTTGTAACTGAGAGAGACTATCAAAGTTGAGATGGCCCTATCGTACATGCCACAATCTGATCGGTGAAATATCTGTACTTGTTGCTCCTGCAAAGTCAGAATTTTTTGGAATAACTATCCCTTTCATTCTTAACAATTTTCCATCTTCATAACCTGTCATCATTGTTTTCATGTTTTGTTTGACTGAGTTGATTTTAACTAAGCCATCTTCCATAATCACCATATGTCCTGCTTGTCGAATTGTGACTAAAGATAACAAATTTTGCTTGAATGTTGGGACATACCATACATTTGAAATCATTCTTTCTCCAATGCCTGGTAAAAAAACTTTAACTACGCCTTTGCCTGAAGGAGTATGTTTTGTTTTATCAGCAAGATAGATTGAATTTAGATGGCATTCTTTGAAATTCCAAAATAAATCCCGTCGAAAAGTCATGTGTTGAGTTGCGCCTGTATCCATAATCCATGCATCTTCATAACCACTTCTAAGAAAGCTTGAAACCTCTAAAGTTGTTGCTTCTCTGTTGGTGAAACATATTCAGAACTGTCAGGATCATCTTCATCATTTGCAAATTGTGCAGAGTTTGGATGAAACTTGGGAATATTCTCAATAGAAGTTCTACAATCTGCCGCATAATGGCCAACTTTGTTACATCTCTTGTAAACAATTTGACTGAAATCGCTGCCTCTGCCTTGAGACTGTCCTCTGCCTTGATACTGTCCTCGGCCTCTGCTCTAGCCTCTTTTTTGAGTTTGTCCTCTACCTGGACTTTGTCCTCTGCCTTGATGATATCCTCTATTTTGATTGTTGCCTCTTCCTTGAAAATTGCTCCTTCCTGAATTATAGCCTCTGTTGAAATTGTTTCCTCTGCTTTGACTGCGACCACGACATTGGGCTGCTTGACTTTGATTGAAATTCCCTCTTCCTCGGTTTCTTGAATTATCAGCTGATGAGTTACTTGAGCTGGCTTCGGTGAAGAAGACATCTTCTCCAATCTGTTTCTTCTTCCCAAAGGTTTTATCATGTTGAGCTAACATGTCACTCAATTCATCAAATTTTATCTTTCCTAACTTTCCAGTGACTTGCAAAGTTTCCAAAAAATGTGTGTAAGATGATGGCAATCCAGCAATTAGAATCGTGGTCAAGAAGCTTTCATCAACAGCTTGAAAACCAACATTTATGATTTCTTGCTTGATATTTTTAAGTCATGAAATATACTCAAGGACATCACCACCTTCAGTTAATTTCTGTTGAAGCAATTTTAATTGAAGATCAACCTTCTTTGATTCAGGTTGTGTATCAAAGAGATCTTTGAATGTACATAAAGCAGTCCATGCATCTGAGGAATTTTCAATATGCATGTAAATTTCATTATTAACTGAAGCTTTTATAAGAGCTAATGCTTTGCCATATTTTACTTCCCATTTTGCAAGTGAAGCTGCATCTGTTGGTTTATTAGGCTTAATGTTGCCATCACAAATTTCATGCCACAATTCATTATATATGAGAGTGCTTTCAATTAGACGTTTCCATGTATTATAATATTTCACTCCTTCTAGCTTATCAGATTTAGAGAATATATTAATTAACTTCGACATTGTAGTGTTGAAGTAGTGCACCAAAAGAATCAAGCACAAAAAATGAGAAACTCATCACACGCCATGCAAAAATGACACATTCCACGCAAAAAATGATCTATCGGGGCTTGGCCTTGACCCTCGTATAGTCGTTCAAAAAAAAGGAGAAAAATGACTGAGCTTTGCACTTGGCTCTAGTCAATTTCTCATTGAGTGTTTTACAATGAAATCTTTGCAAAATTTGACAATGCCTTTAAAAAAATCTACCTCTCCTCAAAGTAAAAAAATACTTTGAGTTACAATATCACTCCTTGTTTCTCTAAAAAAAATGACAAAATTTCAATTTTCCCCCTTATAACTCCAATTACAAAAAAAAAATTCACTGCTTATCTTTCCCAAATCACTCTTTAAAGAGTGAGCTTATGTCCTTCATAAAAATGTAATTGATTTTCTACTAGCTGGCAACTCTACAAGTTCTTTTTCAATACTTCACCAATTACATACATTTTAATCCACACAATGTTTATTAATTCAGAACCAGAACAAAACATCTATAAATAAATGTGCAAGTGATGATTCTCAAATCCAAATTAAAAATGTGAAGATAATAAAATGTATAAAATGCATTTTACATTCTTGAGCTTCGTTGAAGTCTCCACTCACAGCATCGTAGGAGATCTATTTCCACATCTGAATCACACTAAAGAAAACATTGTTTAAATAACACGTTGCTTACCATCCAGCTACAACGTTCAATTCACAACGCTACCCATACCTTCATGGTGGTAGCATTCTACTTGCATCTCGCTCCTTCAACGTTGGTGCCATCGCTTTCATAGCAGTA
Organism: Pinus albicaulis; assembly: GCA_034641835.2. Taxonomy (NCBI): domain Eukaryota; kingdom Viridiplantae; phylum Streptophyta; class Pinopsida; order Pinales; family Pinaceae; genus Pinus; species Pinus albicaulis. Next base: position 14,270 of record JAXQQM020064368.1, read on the forward strand.
GTGTTTACCAATGCAAACACCGTGACTTTAACTCTGCTTCAGAGAATTATAGATTTCGTTCTGCCTCCAAAACATTACAGAGTTTATTTATGCCTCCAAAACATTACCGATTCCATTCATACCTCCGTTCGATGATCGGTCTTGCATTCGTTGATTGCTATGATGGACATAAGTCTGGTTTTTGTGCTCACATTTGCCCACGTTCCTTCGATGGTTGAGTGCTACATGCACACGAAGGTTCAATTCATTTCACACAATTGACAATACTCTTAACGAGCATGAAAGCTCTATTCTACACCACTTTAAAATAAATCTCTGTGTTGGTTCATTTACATGAAGTCTCTGTTTTAGTTAGCTTCAGTGCTAACATAACGCTTTTAACAAGCTTAAGCTAGGACTTAGATCCGCCTGCAAATCTTTGCGAGTGGCTGGGGGCTCTTTTCACGAACAAGCTTATTCAATGGGAAGAAAAACTATAGGAAGATCTTGACAAGAAGCTCGCAGAAAATTGAATTTTAAAAACAAACTGAACCTTAAATAAAAAAATTGGTTTTCGGATTATAACCAATAAATTTGTTTTCCTTAAAGCATTGACAAGATTTCATACCAATTCATCCTTTAGCAGAATTTTCCAAAAGTATGCAAAGCTGAAATATTCACCTTCACGTCATCTACATTACCAGTGGATTTGATACCACATTAATGGTAGAAGTGTCCTCAGACACGTAATTTTATTAATAATGGAAAATAAATTACATAAAAAGTTGCAGGAGTTTACAAATGTAAACTTCTACTAAATTTGCAATTAGGAGACTAACCTATTTATAAGCTATATGTCCTAAATTAATTTGGTTATGGATCACTTGGAAAAATAACAAGTGTCCATTTAAAATAAATTATCTTCTATCCAATATACTAACTTTATTCCTATTTTAGAGCCTAAGATACGACTCAATTCTAGAGTCCTATCTTTGCTAACAATATTATATTTCTAAGTGTCTCTTAATATTTATTAAATATTTTTATTCTCTAATATTTATTAAATATTCTAATTTAATAAATATTGTATCCTAACTTTACATTAATATATTTGGATAATCTAATAGGTGTCATGGTTTTAGATAAATGTCAAAAATACAAGTGCCACGGGAGAATTGTTGCACTTCTGGAGTGACCTTGGGAAAATCAATTTTTCTCCTATCGAGTGTCCAAATGACTTGCTTGATGAGTCAAATGATAACTAGATAGAGATATATTTCCAAGGAGCTATCATGAGCTCAATTTGGAGTTGAGGAAGGCCTCCAAAACTTTCCTGCACTAGCACTCTGCATTTCTGCACCCTCATTCAACACTTTTTGACCAGTCTTGGGAAAATAAACTTTTGATAGGTCAAATAAACTCCAATCAGAAAATTAAATATATAGGTAGAAATTATACTTCAAGAGCTTTCCAACCAACTATCCTGGGTCCACTTTGGACGCCAGGAAGGCCTCCAAATGTGATCTAAAAAACAATGCGTCTTGGCGCTGCGCGTTTGAACCTGCATTGTGTGCCTGCCCAGTGGCGCTGCATCCTTGCTAGGAGAAAACAGTGTTAATTGTGAAGGAATTGTGTGCTCAGATAGAGGTGTTGCACGTTTGGATAGGCACTATTCCCTCACACAGTGGCGCTGCTCGCCTGCACAGTGAAGATTGTTGAGGGTTTGTGCCATTCAAACAATTTTAAAACCACTTCAAAATTCTCCTATAACCCTATAAGAATCCCTAAATCAGTAAGTACATATCATAACTTTACTTCTATGATATTTGATAGCTCTTGAATGCAATGAATTAAAACCCTAAATGAAACCCTAATTTCACTTTATAATCACTATCTATACACCTTTTTCATCTCCCTGAACATAATATCAGTCACAGGTAGGGTAAATTTCATTGACCTAGTTGTTACATTGACATTCGTTACCTTCACTCATTCCCTTCACTTGTTCAAGCTAGCCATCTCATCCCCTTCCCCTTTATATCATTCCATTTGTATCCTAGGGTTTCAAAAATCAGAGTTTAAAATGTCTGAAGAAGAAGATAGTGGTATTGATGAGGCACAAATGTTAAGAAGAAAGGATCACAAAGGAGGGAAAATAAACAGGTTTGAACCCATCACTACAAGAGAACTTATGGCCTCTCCTCTCACCGTGTCTTGCTTTAAACATGTAGGTTGTTTTGAGTTTTGTGAGAGAGTGCAACAAATCCAAAATCACATGGAATTAACAAGATTGTTCATCACCAATCTACATGACAAAAAGGTCACTCTTGCGGGGGTCACTTTTGATTTTTCCACCAATTCTATTGTAGCTGCTATAGGGATCCCTAGTGTGGGAGAGAGGTGGTTTAAACAAGAAAAGCATTATATGAACTATTATGAACCGTACCTCAAACCTAGGTACAAGGATCATAAGAAGTCAATTTTCCCTTTCTCTCATCTCCTTGACTGGTATGTTCCAATGATGAGGATAATCATGAAATATTTCACTTGTGAGGGGAGGTTTTCTCGACTCTACTCATATCATATTTTTCTCCTCATGCATTTAACTATAGTTATAATGCTACACTTACCTTACTTTATTTTCCGCAGCATTGACAAGATGGCCTATATTGTGAAAAAGAGATATTAGAATCATCAAATGCAGAGTCTATTTCATCATTCACTCATCAAAATGGTGGGCATGCATCAAATTCAAAAAAAAAAAAATTTCATGGGATGAATTAATTGCAAATAAGGTTTTTACTACCTTACCTAGCCATCATGAGCAACATATCCCTTCATCTTCTCATCCTCCCGTATCCACTTCTCCATCACATCCCACTATTCATACATCACCACCCACTCACATCCATTCACCTCATGTTGATCCTACCTCATTGCCTTTCTATAACCTTTCACCATCACATCATGATACCAGAGCATCAAGCAGTGAAAGGAACATTGAGGCAGCTTGCACTAAAATGACTGATATTAAACCATTTCCCTTGACATATCAGAAAGGCCACATGCATGTGTTTTCTTCACATGGTTTGAAAGGGGTCATGCCTTCTTCATCAACAAAACAAGTAGACAAGGGAAAGGAAAAGGTGACAGAGCCTATCATTATTGAGTAGGAGGACAAACATGAAACTGAGCAGGAGTTTCAATTGATTGAGATTGATGATGAGGATGAGGATAGAGACACTAGTGCAGTGATGAGAGGCAAGGAGGCAAAGATTAGTGAGCTTCAAGCTAATCTTGGTAGAGAACATTATGGATTGACTTTCTTGAGCTAGAAAATCAGCAGCTGAAGACTAAGAAAACCATCAGTGAGGTCAAGACAATCAGAGCTCAAAGAGAGGCAAGAAAGGCCAAGGCCTTGCTGGAGGAAACCTTGGAAAGATTTGATGATAGTGGTGATGAGGAAGATCATTTTATGAGACAGAGACCAAGAACAATTGGGCTAAATAAGGCTTTAGCTTGGGAAAGGCATAAATAAGCTGAATTGGCAGAGCAACTTACTCCAAGTGAGCGGTTTTCCATAGAGATTAGCAGAGACAGAGAGTCTTTGCTTGAGAGAGACAATTTTCATTTGGAGGGCCTACTAGAGAAGGAAAAGAAAGATATTGAAATTTAGAGGAAGATGGCAAAACATTATGCCATGAGAAACAAGATTGCAAGGGCCAAGCTCAAACGAGCCCATGCAAAGATTCGGGCTTTGACCGAGCTAAAGGAGAAAGAGAAGTTGGAAATTCTTGCTAAGGTGTCTCTCCATGCCTACAAACCTTGATCAGTAAGAAAATTCATAATTTTGGTACATTTTGGCAACCTAGTACAATTTTTTTTTTTTTTTACAGTTTAGCACACAGAAAATTTGTTAAACGCGTAGCGCCACTGGCACTGTGCTCTTTTTGGGGACATCCAAATGGAAAATGGTCAGCATCATCATGTTCATAATGATGAATACATCAACCTCAGCAAGTTTCAGGAGATTTGGAGTAGACCTGGTCCCCCAAAGAGGTAAAAAACCACAAAAAAATCATGTTTCTGCCCTCTTTTTGACCCCGGCACTGCGCGTTTACCAATCTTGGGAGAATAGGTTTTTGACAAGAAATATGGACAGCATTTTGGAAACTGGAAGTGTATTTGGAAACTAGACTCATAGATCTTTCCAATGAGCTATCATGGATCTCATTTGGATATCGAGAAGGCCTCGAAACGTGGCTACAAGACAAGTCATTTTTTCTGTCATGGCGTTGCGTGTTTACCAAGGAATTGGCAATTTTAACTGTTTTCAACATTTTTGACTTTTTGACTTTTTAATTGGGAAAATGGGAAAATTACTGATGTAAATAGTCAATATAGATGTAGATATCATGTTTTCACTTTTATCTAGGGTAGATGCATCAGATAAGTCTCCTAGGAGGTCAAATGAATCAGTTTCCTCTCTTTTAGAGGCAAATTGTTGAGTTTTCCAAGTCTTCAGATTCCGTTTGGGAGTAGGTGAAATGGCTCATCCTCTTATGGATTCGACTCCCTGATGCTAGGGAGAGTGGTTTTGAGGTCTATTTGATGTATTTTCTCAATCATTGTAATGGTTGGACTCACTTGGAGCTTGGGCATCTCAAGAGACATTTTGTATATCAGTTTGGCTTGGACATTAATAGAAATTTGCAACTATTTTCTTGGAATCCATGTGGTATGAGTTTTAGACATAGTTTCCTCTCTATTATCAATTTGTTTGAATGTATTGTTAATTCATAAACCATTCCATATATATAATAAACTAGATTTCAAGTTTGAAATGCAGAATCCATATTCATTTATGCTCTGTTTTGGGAAATTTAATACAATGTGTTCATTCTCCTCGGTTTAGGGAAAATACATGTCAGCTGCTTTCCCTAGCTCCTCACCAGTATATTCATCTCATCTAATTCAATTTTAAATGTTTAAACCTTCTACCTACCTTTCCCTTCAGAACCCCTGCAAATTTTGACATAATTTCCTTGCCCTAGCTATTTGGTTCCTCCTGATCCAACAAAACCTACAAAAATCAAAATCAAAACCCCCTGTACTCCTTAGCTAGCCTAAAATATTTTTCATCTAGCCCTCTTGGCTGTGATTCTATCAAGAGATCCCTCTTTGACTTGGTAGGGCTAGATACCAAGTCTAAATTTTTGTTTGAGGTTATCTCTGGATTGCCTTCTCAACCTTAAGGTTCAATCCGAGTGATAACACAGAGAATTCGAGTTACCCAGCTCTGGTGGAGATTCCAAGGAAGTGTACAATTAATTATATAATAAATTCAGTGTATAGTTTATTGTATTTGTCAGAGGATCAATCTAGAGGAATTGAAAAATAAAATAGGGTAAATTCCTATTTAATAGGGGCCTAATTCCTTAATTAAAAACACAATGAATTAAGAGCTTGGAGACTTGAATCATTTAGGTAAGTATTAGTCAGGTTCAATTAGCCTGGCATAAGATAGAAGATATAGGTGTAGGTTGTGCTCAAGCTTGAGTGAGCATGTTGTATTCATTTAAATTCTTTGATTAATGCAATACATATAGGAAGGGGTTTTGAGAAGTTCCTTTCCCCTAGATAAATCTCTGTTTATGTGTGTTGAACCATGATGCATGTTTTTTATGTGTGTTCTCGATCGTGAATTTGCTTCTACAAATGAGTAGAGTAGATTTGAGTCTTATGTTTTAGTAAATTACATGAGAAATTTTGAATCTACATTAAAATTCTACATAGTATCATATCAAGATTGACATTAGAAACCAGTCATTGAAGTCATCATGTACAGTGATCATTGAAGAACTAATGAGCTGTTAGGAGACAGAGTTGATGGAATCCTAGTTCAAGGCAGATCCAAAAGACCCTATGTGTAGACTTTTTAATGGAGGAAGAAGGTTGCTAGTGGGCAGGTCAATGATCCAATGTTTATTGACATGAAAAGGAGTTACGATCATTAATATTGGTAGATTGAGGAGAAACAATATTTCCCACAGGGAGATTGAGACTCAGAGTGAGTCTAGTTTCAAAGGGAGAAACCCTATGGAAGCTAGTACTTCAGGATCTCAGGAGATCAGACTCATTATTTCAGTAGTTGTAGCAATAGTGTGAAAGAAACAATAGAGTAGTAGCAACAACAGTATAAGTAGATCATATTTTTCCATGCATACAACCATACCTCCAGGAGTGAGGTGGGGCAATGTAGATCCTTAGTACAAGAATTGCATAAATTTAGGCAGGGTCCATTGAGGTGTTCTCCTCATGGATCATTACCTTGCTACAGAGGCCCACAATATTAGTAGCAGGAGGATGAGTTTCAATCAGATACTGAGGAGTGCTGAGGAGTATTGACAACATAGCAGGAGGATTAGTAGCAAAGTCAACAACAACACAATTTTCCTAGTAGACAGTTGCAAACATAGTTGATTCAATGTTTTTTTGGATGCTACTAAATTGCAAGTGTTGTAGTAGTAGTAACAACAATGAGAGGTGTTTTATGCAGTACACTCCACATGTGTAGGATAGGGGTGGTTGATAATCCATTTCTTGCTAAGAGGAAGTGTTGAAAATGCAGCAAGAAAGTCTCAATTTTTATTTTTCCTTAATTAAAATTGAGGAAATTTGAAATTCCATATTAGTAGACAACTTGGAGGAGTTAACTAAGGTGGCATGGATCTTGTCACTCAGTTAAGAGCACATAATTCAAGTTAATGATTTCATCATAAGTTTGACTATGTTGATTCCTTAAAAATAAGAGTCTAGCTTAGGTAATTCAAGGGCATGAAATTCAGTTGCATGTAGTGATTCTTAAATTTTAGGAGCCTAGGTTGAGTTAATTTTAGTTGCAATCAATTAAACTAGTTCTAACTGTTAATACAACTATTTGGTGGTAAGTTAAGTAGTGGTACATCAGTCTAACTCAGAGATCATCTAGTTAAATGATCAATCAACTAATAATTATCTCATCCATGCAGATAATTTGAGTTGCCCAGTTGTGGTGGAGATTCCAAGGTAGTGTACAATTAATTATATATTAGATTGAGTGTATATTAGTTCATTGTATTGGTCAGAGGATCAACCTAGAGGACTTGCGCAAGAAAATAGGGTAAATTCCTATTTAATAGGGGCCTAATTCCTCAATGAGCAACACAAGGGATTAGGAGCTTGAAGGCTTGAATAACTGGCTAAGTATTGGCCAGGTTGAGTCAGTTAGGAAAATGATAGAAGATACAGGTGTAGGTTGTGCTCAAGATTGTGTGAGCATATTGTATTCATCCATATTCTTTTATTAATTCAATACAGATAAGAAGGGGTTTTGAGTAGTTTCTGTCTCCTAGATAAATCTATGTGTGTGTGTGTTGAATCATGATGCATGTTTTTTATATGTGTTCTCGATCGTAAATTTTCTTCAGCAAATGAGTAGAGTAGATTTTAGTCTTATGTTTTAGTAAATTACATGATCATTTTTTAATCTACACATTAATTTCTACACTAACTAGCTGATGACCGACCTTCATAGTGGAATCAATCCCTTGATATTGAGCACACTCCCCTTTGTGATTTGGGTGAAACCCATGTTTGAAATCTAGAGAGTAAGCGAGACAAATATTGTTCTATAAAGACAGAGCTTAATTGGTAAATACAGAGCATGTTCGGTTAAGACAGAACTAGAATACTTAGCTATGAAGATAAAGGAAGAAAAGACTAACCATAAAGATAATAACAATTTAAATAATTTGTTGTTTTGGTTTAATTTTATTTAAATGTTTTATGATTAATATTATAAGAATTGTATGCTTATGATATAGGTGAGTTGTTGAACTATCCAACAAAAATATATGATGTTGATCACAAGAAATATTATAATGGCATTAGCATGGTAATATCAACATGGTGCAATGGATGCATATTGGATTTGAAGAACTTAAGAGCTAGATCATTATGTTGGCAATGAAACCCTGTGATATGCATTGATCGCCATGAGGTATGTTGTGACAAATGTGTTGTTTTATTAGAGTAAGCTAGAATGATGACTTGCCTATGAGATTCCATCAAGAACCTTCCTATGCAAGGAAGAATTTCTAGGGAAAGGATCACTCAAGGAGCTGGGGAGGTAGATAAGGGGATTCCTGAACTTGGAAGGTGTGTGACTGCATGGAAGAGGAAACTTGAGTAAACCAGTTTTTAAGGAGTCATGTGCATACTCATATGGATCATAAATGCATTAGGTATGTTAGAGGAAGAAATGAGTTTAATTTTTTCATTCCAAAAGAATTGAAGACAATGGATGGCATGTTTGGATAGGAAATTTTAGGACATAGACGAATGTTGCTGATGTAAAGAGCTATAACTATAAAGATTAGTTATTGTTTCTATTGTATGTTATAGAACACTAAGGATGGAGTTCATTTAAGAGGTTTTGGTTTGTAACATACCTCATTCTAACCATGATCTTTGTAATAATAAGTGTGACTAAAATACTAGTGTGGAGGAAACCAAAACTCGTTGAACCTCTATTAAGCATTAACTAAATTATTTTTTAAACTTAATTAAAAAATTTGATGGTTGGAAAGCCTTATGAATCCTTGGTTTGATGGAATATTTCTTGCTTGTGTATTTTGAAATCCATGCTTTGCCAACTTTAATGCCTAAGGCATCTTCCTTGCCTGCCAATTTGAAAATCCATGACCCATACTAGCCGAATTAAATGTCATAGTTTCTTGAAAACTTTGGAAGCCATTACCTGACAATATTTCGTTGTGATGCAATTTTGGCAAAACTCGAGTTGGAAGAGTTTATTGACATCCATGAAAGATTGGAATTGGGCGGTGGAAGTACATACAATTCCCATTTCCATCTCCCTCTTATAGATCAAGTATAAAACACATTAAATATCCAATTCAAGGTTTTCCAATCTCATGAATAGATGCAAATGTTGGTCTTGAGACGCTAGTGTTTCTCTCTCCTAGAACACAGTGAAAAAGAGGAATAAATATAGAATTATAAAATCCTTGAGATTGATTCTAGGCCAATGAAACTATGGATTTTCACATGGATGGTTGGGTAACATTGGAATTGACCTTAAGCTAGTGATTTGTAACAATGTAACCTATGACATTCAATTTTTCTTACTATGATTGTGTTTAAGACCACTAGAATCCTTTTTTAGTTAGTGAACCACTAGATAGTGGATTTCATCTCCTAGATGTTGGTTATAGCCATTGGTGTGAATATCCCCTACGAAAACATTTCCTTAGACTTTGGATCCAAATTGAGGGTGGTCAGTTGCAACAAAGACTGCATTATTGTTGGCCTATGGTTGAGTGGAGAGTGGAAGTCCCTCTTTGATTTGCCAACTAATTTAAGTCACACAAATAAGTATAATGGTTTAAGTATATCTGATTATGAGTTATATAGTGCTTATTTATGCTATTGGATGATATTTGGTTCTATAATATTAATGATGGAATACCTAATATTATTTTATATTCATGGTAGACAAGTTATCTTATATATCTCCATGGTTATTTTGACTTATGACATTATGTGACTATTATCATGTTCATGAACTACAAGGGTACTTGCATAATTTTGAATGATTGTTTGAGGGCACTTAGATAACCTATTACTGCATGTGTTTCTAGTCATCTAACAAGTTTATGAATTTAAGATCCGTTTTTGTCAACCCTCTTGTAAATATTATTATGAATCTTAATTTAATTTAAACAATGCTTAGTGATGAATGATGACTGGATGAGATGGGACACAAATTCGAAGTTCCGCAAGAGGAGGAGTTGATTGTGATCCATATCTACATTTAAATTACAACAAAATTCCTTGTTAGAGGATATGGTCTTGTTGTAGATAGGTAATGGACGTAATGAGGGGCTCCTAATCAGAGGACAAGTCCGTAGACTTCCTTGTGGGTTGTGTTGAAAGACTCAACACACAAGAGGATTCGGGGTGGGAAAGAGAGAGAACAACATGTCATATAGGGCCAGGATGCATAGGTGAATAAAGGGGGAATATTATGCATAGGATGAGAAAATAATGGAGAATGCACTGAGAAAATAAGGGAGAGAACACACTTAGAAAAGAAGGGAGAGAGCACATTGAGAAAAGAAGGATAAATTGGTGTCTCCTTCCTAGTGTATTCTTGTATGTGAATGGAATTGAAACAATGTTTGAGGATTCCCTAAGCTTAGTAGAATCTTGTAATGTGCCTATGTGTTAGTGAGGCCTGTGTTGAGCCTGTATGTTAATTCCAAAAGTGAGTTTAATGGAGTAGGGATGCTTTGGTGATAGCTAGGATGAGAAACTTGTGGGATTTTTGGCTAAGAATAATGAGGGCTATAATTATGTACCTAGGGCTGATAATTCCATTGGAGACTATGTTTGTTGAAAACTTACTGAGAGGTTTATGCACCCCATAACTAGTGGGTTGATAACACCTGGTGTAACCTTGGGGGGTGATGAAAACACAAGTATGAGAACCATTGGTAATTTGTTGGAAAGTGCACTCTTATTTCTATAGAAGTAGCGCAACTAACAAACCTCCTTTTATTTATACATATATCTCTCCAAGACTAAATGCAGACTCTGTGTGTACTACATGAACTCCTATATTTTTTTTTTGTTTAGTTAAAGCCACTATGGTGTAATAGTTGGTAGATGTTGAGAACACCTGAGAAATGGGATCTATTAATTAGATTTGATTTAAAGGCTAAGAAATATTTAGAAAATTATCTCCTCGACTCTAAATCTGGTTCGAGGGTGGTTTGCTGCAAGAAAGGATAGTTTTGCAGTCAACCTATGGCTGGGAGGAGAGTTGAAGTCCCACTGTCAATCGCCAACCATCTACTTCATAAGATAAGTTGCTTACTTGTGTTATTATATATCTCAAAGCAATATAAACGCCTATTGATATTGTTATATGAATTTGGTCATTGATGATAATGCTTATTCCTAGGTAATGTGATGATGAATGCACATTATTATGTTTATGAATGAGATTGATGCCTGAATATTTCCATAGTATGTGTTAGGTCCCTATATTACTAGTGTAGTCCCTTATTTTTGTTAGCGTAACCCCGTTATTGTTATTGTTGTACACCTGTAATCCCCATATTGTTATTATTGTTCCCTTACATTATTATTTTTATGTTGGTTAGGATTATATTGTGACCCCATGGAATCCTATATATAGAAGGAGGTTTTGTCATTTGTATCATCCAATAATTTTTCATTTATGTAATGTAAAGGAGGTTTCCCCCTCGAAGTGGTTGAATTCTAAGGCATTGTTCTCTATTTTACTCTATTTTTGGAGCTGGTTTCATAACAATATGAGAGATATGTGAAGCCCCTATTTCAATTATGTGATGCATGTCTTGTGTTGTGAAAGAACCTGTTCCATTGAGCTAAATGTGAGGAACTCATGCCTTTATGTTCCCATTAACATAATATTCATAAATGTGTACAAACGGCTTAGAAGAATTTGAAGTACGTGTGACTCAAGGAAGGATGAGAATAACATTGGTTGGGACATTAATGAGCAAAACATCGTCTGAAGGGAACACTGATAAGAGGGTGAAAACATGATAGCGTACCCCCCTAGTGACTCTAGCAAGGGGGATGGGGGATCCATGTTTTAATTCAATATGTTGATTCAAAAAGGGGCATGGATAGTCATTAGATGACATCCTTCGAACCAGGAGGTGGTACCGTCATATTGGATCCTCCCTTGTGACTTCAACAATGGGGAAGAGCGTGGGGGGGGGGGGGTGTCTACATTTTAATATGGTCCATTGGTTATGCAAGATCATCGCTATCATTGAATGGAGATAGTACTTAGGGTGTTACAAAGTGATGTTGAGCCAAGGTTACATGGAAGTCAAAGATAGGGATCCACCAAAAATTGAAAATAAAAAAGGGCACATAAACCTTTATAACATGAATGGCACGATTTCCATAATGGTTGGGACCCTGGTGGGGGGTGCTAAGGTGGTAGTGATGTGGAGCTAGGGGTGAAATGGAAGAAATGTGGTGTGTCATGTGGAAGGTTCCAATAGCTAGTTTAGAGGGCCAAAAGGCCCAAAAATGGGCGACATTTGTTTATCCTCATAGAGGACCATGTGGACTACATGATATCAAAATTATGTCAGTGTGATGTCAGCATCACATCATCATGGAGTCTTGTGGCCTCGATGTGTCTCGCTGTGCTGGTGTTGAGGAGAGGGTGTTACACAAAAATTTGTCACTGTCCCTGTACTCCCTGTTCCTTGATCGTGGAGGACCCATACAGTGACCCTTGTGTACTTTCCAGGCATGGAATACATACCCCTAAACCATACCTTGTCTGCCAAGTGATCTCCCTTTACAACTTTTCTAGAAGATCCCTACAAAAACCTGGTTTTTAAGGTCGACGCTTTGTCTCATTGTCTGACCTGCGCCAATAGCAGAGATTTGCACTGAGACCCGCGCCGATCAGCACCCTATGTTAATGTCGGATCCACGCCGACCCTCTTTTGGAAAAAATTTTAAATAGAAAGGAATCTTTCGTGACTAGAAGCTTCTGAAGGTGGCGAGATGGAAGTTTTTTTTGAGGATATGGACGAGGAATTCCCCTTTGGGCTTCTTGTTCCCGAGAAATAGGAACTACTGCAAAGGATAAGCTCTTTTCCCATTATTTGAGGGCCCATAACCTCCTCCTCCATTTTTATATAAGAAGGTTCCTTCACCTCTGCTGCCCTAGTTAGTCTGAGTTAGAAAGTTGGAGTTAGCATAGAGAGAAGAAGCAATCATAGCTTCGAGAGAATAGTGCAAAGTGTGAATGTTTTTGTGTGTTAGGAACATAGTGAGATCTTGGACCTTTGTGTATGAGGGTGTTACGAACGTGTTTGGATACGGACCTACCAAAGGAGAGCCTCAACATCAAGGCTTGGTTGTAAACTCCCCTTGTCTTTATCATAATAAAATTCATCTGATGTTTATCTTCCACTCTTGTTTACATTTATAATGATATTTATAGCATTCCTTGATCAGTTAGATAGGTTGTAATTTTTTTTATGTTTTTCATGATTTTATGCTTGTCCTAGTGTCTTGACTATCTGTACAGATAATCAAATGTTGGTAGCAGTGTGTATTGAGCTTGAGGAGAGCGACGCATCAAGAAGCTTCAATGGAAGACAACAACATAGCATCAGGACAAGGTAGGTCATCTTCCTTGCTCAAAATTTCATTTACAATCTAGGAAGGTAGATGTTAGTATGTTCCCCTAGTTGCTATACCCACCCTAGGGCTAGAGGGATCGCCTCTGTGCAACTTGTTGTGTAGGTAAATCCTCTCTCCTATTAAGCTATAATTGTTCAACTAGTTGCATCAGTGGGAGATAGGTTTATTTATAGAGGGAGAGGAGGAGGTTGGGATCTCTCAAATGGTGGAAGGGAGGCCATATCCTTTGGGAGTGTTGTGGTTCCTATGTTTTGGCCAGATTGGCAAGACCAAAAGATAAGACAACATCAAAACTCTTTGGGATCCTTGGATCTAGCCCTCCTAGATCCAGAGAGGGATCTCTCTATAAATGTAAATAATGATATATCTTTAAAGCTCAAAATGAGGTATTAGGATAGGTATTGAAGCACAAGGGTTTTTTATTTTGTTTGTTTGGTTGGAGATCATTAAATGAGAAGGTTATGGAAGTAGAGAAGGAACTGAATAGAAGGATGTTTCAGCATGGGAAGATAGGTCAAGAGAAAGGTTAATCCATTGGGCTATGGAGTCATGAAAGGGGATTACTTGCATAACAACTATCCAAGGGTTTCCATAGGGAAAGTCATCTATACTAAAGGATATTTTTAGATAGATGGTGGAATGGAACATTAAGAATGGGTGAAAGAAAGAGACCAAAGTGCAACCTAAGATCAAGTTAGATGTCATCTAAATCCAGGCCTGCTTTGACATACTTCAAAGAAAACTCTCAAAAAAGACAAAAAGGGTAGTTTAAGATCAGGTCAGATGTCATTCAAATCCAGACCTGCTTTCAGCATACTCTGAAGGAAAACAATCCAGCAGTCCTCATAACCACTTTCAGAATGGTAGAAAGCATTTAAGATGAAACACAGAGTAAGGTCTGTAGATCAGAGAAAGACTTTTAACCTTCACTGCTTTGACACCAACTCAAAGGGATCTTAGAAAGGCTAGCTGTTGGAAAAGGAACCTAGTGAGACAGGGCTAGCTCTAATCTCTCAATTTCCCAATTCTTTTAGCTGAAAACAAACTAGAACATCTAAGGAAACAAACTCCAAATTAATACATCAGTAAGCATGGACCAGCCAACTTCTATATTGGTTAAATTATCATGAATTTGCTCTTAGATACACAAATAGCAGAAAACATATAGATAAAGATTACAGTGAGACTTAGGGTACTTCCAGCCGTATGTCCTAATCTATGCTTATTGTTCTTTATCTGAGAATAATGGACAGTGTGATAAACATGAAAGGAAACAGTTATAGTAAGGAAAACATCACCAATAATATAGACCAGGATCCTATGAATCTGCTTGATTAATTGATGTGCAAAACCAGTCACACACTTTGATCTCAATAGCCTTTTACAATCCAAACTTCTCTTCCCAGCCTACTATATTATAGACTACTCAACTACTTCCCCTCAATAACAGTTCTAACAACTAATAGAATCCCAACAACCAACAACAACAATGTATTTTCAGGAGTTATTATAGGAGAATGGGTAGCAGTAGTAGTAGATGTAAACTTAAATGATTCATTAAAACATATGGGAGGAAGTATTTGTGCCCACTCTACTTAATGGCTCTGCATTGACAAATTGGTACTCTTTAGGCTGGTTCAACAATCTCTGCCAGGTTGACAGCAACTCCAGGTATGTTCTTTGAAGTAATTTCTGACTATAGGTACTCTGTTTTGTCTTCTGATATAAGTAAGGTGACTGAAAGTATTTCAGGTCTTCCATGCTTCCATAACAGTTGTCCTGAAAATTTTAGAAGCTTCTTTCAGTGTAATAACTATTCTGGGGTTCGATGGAAGACGGAGGAAATCAGGTAGATAGTCCTTCTGGAGAAAAAGTGTTATGCTTATATTAAAACCAAGATATGGCTTGTTTCATGTGCTTTAGGCTTCATTAAGCCTCTTAATCATCTTATGGTCTTCATCTGTGTCTTCTTCCTTTGAACATTGGATTATAGGCACTAAATCTTCAATAACGGGCTTTAATCCTCTTAATCTGTTACTGATACTCTTTTTTGCTTCTGTTGACTATTTCAGTGCACCTACAGGTTTTGGAGGCACGGGAGGGTTTAATCCAGGGTTGATAACCTGACCTTTAATTAAAATCACGTTCTAAACCTTCTCAGACACTTTCCTCTGAGATTTATAGCTTTGAAAATACCTTCCATGCACTCTGATAAACCCTGTCTGTGACTGTGGAACAGAGTGGATTCATGCCCCTTTAAAACATGTAAAAACATGATAAACGCATTAAGAAATCCATGCGGGAGTGGGGTAGGCTACTTTGGAGGCTTGTGGAGTATGGAAAGAAGCGATGAAAATGATGGGTGCAATGAAGAAACATAGTGAAAACCATGGCAAAACGATGAAAAAATGGCGTCGGAGGCGAAAAACTAGTCTGGCGAAGTTTTGGTACATTATGCATTCTGGACGGTTAGATTAGATCTAACAGCAGTGATCTACGTTCGAGATTCACCGATGAAACTGTTTGGAAGGAAAATGAAGAAATGAGTGAATGGAGGTAATATTTAATCTGGGCCGTTAGATTAGTTTAATGGATGGCGAAAATCACTTGGCGGAGGCATTCAAGGGCATAGGTGAATGGAGAATGGGAGGAGGCAAGATCTAATATAAGCCATCAGATTAAAGAGTTCAATGGCTGCGATTAATCATGAAGTCTTAATGTGGAGGGCGGTAAGTGGAAAACTAGAACGGTTTTTGCGCGGGGCTGAGGGTGGTAAGTGGAATTCGCAAAAACAACACGATTCCACTCATCGTGCGCCACGTGGCAAAGAAAAACCGCCCATATCGTGAAATTTCAAACCATTAACGTTTGGACACAGAAAAAACGCGATATGCCTTTAAGCCGTTGGATCTGGGGCGAGGGGATCTAACGGTGGAAAATGTAGCACGATGGGGGAAGGTGTGCAAGTGGAAGCGGGCCATCGGGTTCATCGGGTTAATTGTGAGCCATTAGATCTATTCCATGGACAGTCCAGATTACTTCTCGGGGCGAAGTTGAATGAATGGGGGGGGAAATTGAGAGCGAGGATCGGGCGCAATGAAAACTTGTTGATCTGCAAAGATCAATGGTGGATATTCACCGAAAATTTTAACTATCGAGGAATAGAAAAATAAAGGGAAATCAGGTTTTTGATGTGGTTTTATAGCCTTTGAGCGCCTGATCCCAGAGTTTTAGGTTGCATGGAAGATGGGTTAAGAAGAATAAGCCCACATGGGCCAAATCCTTCATAGGAGCGAAAAAAGTAGTTTTTATGCTTTCCAAAGGGTTTTTGGGGTTTTTAGTGGAGGTTAGTGTTTCTAAGCACCCGATTGCGGGGCTTATGGTTATATGGAGAAGGAGGCTGCAACATATAAGCCCTCGGGGGCTTAAGCCTGTTATAATGCAAATGGGGTGTTTTTAGGCCAAAATCAATGTTTTTAAGCCAGAATGAAGGGTTCTAGTAAAGGAAAGGAGGGATTTTTAAACCAGATAAAGGATAATATGAGGTTTAAAAAAGGTTTTGGGATGAGATGGAGGTTAATGAAGGGGTTTTTGAGGAATTTTGTGAGGGGAAAAAAAGGGTGACAAATGGGATTTTTGAAGGGACAAAATGGGGCAGATGGAGGCCCTTTGAAGCATTTTCTTCACCAAACAGTAGAATTATTTAATGGAAACAACAGTGAAGATTCTCCAAGGAATAGAAGACATATAGAGGCTTCAAGAATGAAATATTTTCAAGGGAAATTTTTCTCTTGAAGACTCAAAAACATTTTTAGCCACCTGTTTGCTATGTCAAAAATTTATAGGTGGCTAACAAGGAGGTTAACCCAAAATGTGGAAATAAGAGGCCAAAGGAAGGTGTTCGTGGTTATGCAGTCGAACAACCCAAGCTGACTTGCTCACAAAGCAGTTAGCATGGAAACTTTGCCTCTATATTTAAAAAACACTCCAAAAATAGCTTGGCACGGGTAGCTCACTGGGACAGAGCACCAATGGGCACGGGGCCTAGTGTTAATTTCCTTCATTGGCGCGAGGTCATAACGGTCTAACAACACCAACCCAAAAGCATGTGTTTCTGATGGTCTACTCATATAAAAGTTAACAGAGGAAATGTTTTCCTCATGGAAAGGGATGCAATGATGGTCTTTGCAAGGCATGACACTTTATATAAGTCACAAAAATGGTCCTCCAATATGCAGGATGGGGATTGCAGGGATGGTGACAAAATGCTGTGTAGTATATGCCCCCTAAAGCATGAGGTCTGAGAGAGAGGGAGGGGTGAAATGCTTTATGAGAACGCGTTCGAACCAAACACCGCTATTGGAAGACCTGAAAGTAAAAATACAACTAATATCTCTGATACATGAACATGTGGAATGGGCGCAACCATCCATAATAGAGTATATAAAAACTGAGATCCGAGGTATTGATGCAGCCATCCAGCAATAAGGATAAACAAATAGACTCAGGTATGGTTGCACCCATCCAATCAAAAGATTCATTCATACAATCATGATAAACCACAATATCTTGTAGCCTGGACCTTATCAGAAAAAAATCAGGGTCTTGCGCTCCATCTCGACCCAAACAAGTACAAATTCAAGCATGTGAATATGTGAGCTGAAGTCGAAAATGCAAGAAAGTCAGCTGATTACACAAAAAATTGCATTCTTTCATTTGGATAAAAAATGAAAAGTTATTTTGCATAACTAGCTCTTAGTGAACTGGGAAAGAGTTTTTTTGTTTCTCTTTTGGTTGTATTAGATGCATTAATGAACTTCTTCTTCTTCTTTTCATCAATTGCTACTTTCTTAAAGATCTCTAACCTTATCTTAGTTAGCATTCATCTAACGGAAATGGTGTTATTTCGCTTGTAATGTGCATTTAGGAATTCGAGACTCCATTTGGTAGGGCTTCGAAACTGAAACATTAATTCAAGATCAACCTTAAAATCAATTCAATCAATCTAAGGAAGCATTGGAACCTAATGTAAATATTTTAGAGGTCTAGGCTAGTGATGTGTTCTGACTTCGTTAAACCTAGTAGTTGTCGTTCCTTTAGACAACGCTACTACGGACTTGTGCTCCCCGTACCATCGCGTATATAAAGGGAGACCCTCCTAGGTTCAGATCCTTTATCCATAGGAAGCTGAGTCTGCCACCCTGTAACCGTGATACACCGAACACAGCATTCGGGGAGACTATGTGCAATTACGTTAATTCCTTGGTCATTTCTCTTTCATTTGATCACTAAGGTGTATATGGCAGTTCACAGAAACTTGGTACACCCTCTTGCTTAGATTACCTGAGTAGTCATTTTGATATTTTCGTGACTCTCTAAAAAGTGAAAAGATCATCGAGCGCTTATCCTTTCACGCTCATTTCAACCTGAAAGTGATAGAGTCACCTTTTTCCTATTTCTCGACTCTTGAAATATGAAACGACAGAGTTTTGTTTCAGTGTCTTAAAATATTAACTGCCCACGAAATATTCCTGGTAAAAGTTATCTTCTTTAGCGTTTTTTTTATGGTTGTTTCCAATGGCAAAGTTTCCAGAATTTACCAACCAAGGAATCCCCTCTGAATGGAATCCTAGTCCTTTTCCTACTTTTGGGAATGTTGGTGCTCCTCATATGGAAACATTGTCCCTTCTGGGGTTCACTGTTGGTTTTCCTGTGTGGTTATTCTCCACCTCTGTGGTCTCGAGTATTCCACCCTCTGTACAACAATCTCCTCCACCTGAACAACATCATGTTGATTCTAAGGTGGACCTCTCCCCTTCTTCACCTATTTCTTCGTCCTCCTCTTCTACTTCGCCAGGTGAAAGTCTGGATTCTAGTAACCAGGTGGATAAGAATAAGAAGAAGAAGACGAAAAAGAAGAAGACAGATAAGAGAGAGGCCAACTCTATGGCTATTGCGCCTAAGAAACCTTCCCTTGATAAATCATCCAACCTTCCATGTAAATTCAAATTCCCTTGCATGATGTGCAAAGGTAACCACTTTCTTCGAGATTGTCCTGGCATTCCAAAGGTACTTGAAGCATGGTCTAACGGCCATTTTCCATTGCCTTTGACTTCTGGAAGTCATATTGGTGGCATATCTTCAACTAGCAATGATAAGAATCATAAGAAACGAGGTAATATTACCAATCCTTGTAATTTATGTGAAGGGAATCATCCCATTCACCTTTGTTTGTACATGGATGAAGCCACAAGAGTGTTGGACAACCCTACTATTTCTGCACTGTGCCTTCCGGTTAGTTACCAGAAGCTTTCTTCGAGTCCTCCGCTAGTTGATTCAACGATCAGTCAAGATTCATCCTTGGTCGATCCCATTCCCTCAGAAATTAAAATTCATGAATCCATTCTTGACCAACTATTAGTCGTGGAATCGTTCAATCTGATCCCTCCCATGGTTCATCAAGTCTTTTCCATTGAAAGTGGATCTCATCCCCCCCACATTCTTCTTGTTTCTTCAAATTCCTCGGACTTGGGAAAATATCCTCTCGTCCCTGTGACTCAAGAATTTTCTCTTCCTACTCCCATGTTTGTGGTCCAAGAGGGTACTCCTCTTGCTTCGGTAACACCAGGAGAAGACCATCTCAGATCAATGGTAACCCCTCCAAGTAGTTTGGTCTCTTACTTTGATTGGAGTTGATTTTCGAGATAGCGCCTTCATTATTATGTCCCTTTTGAGATCATAGTACAAACCTTTGACGTGGCCATACCTAGCACAATTATAGATTAAGGCACATCTATTAGTATTTTGTCTTCAACTACTTGGCAAGCTTTTGGTTCTCCACCGCTTGTGCCTGTTACTCAGAATCTGTTGGCTTTTAAAAAAGGAACAAGTCAACCATTAGGGATCCTTCCAAAGTTTCCTATTACGTTAGGAGGGAAAAATGTCTATATAGATGTGATGGTGATCTAAGGTCCCTTGGATTTTAATTTCCTCCTGGGGCGGGACTATGCTTATGCCATGGGCGCGCTTTTCTCTTCCCTCTTTCGTGTGATATTTTTTCCACATGAAGGTCAGATCGTGACCATTGATCAGGTTTCATTCTTTGGTCTTGATATGACATCTAGTCTACCGTCATCCCTTCCTGGTCCTTACCTTCCGGTGATATCTTCCTTGCCACAGGTCAATTATGTGGCCACCTGTTCCATCTTCGCATCCACTGATAATTCAATCAGTGAAGTAGTACGCAATGTGCTGTGGAAATTGGATCCTACTTTCTAGAGTGTTTTTCTCCCATCGGATGAGAAACTCTTGGACGCCATGACTCTTTGTATGTCTTGATCAACTGGTTGGAGTAGAGTTCATTTTCTTGTGTCAAGCTCCTTAGAAAATGAAACAAGCTCTTTAGAGTAGAGTTCGTTGTCTTGTGTCAAGCTCCTTAAAAAATGAAACAAGCTCTTTGGAGAAGAGTTCCTTGTCTTGTGACAAGCTCCTTAAAAAATGAAACAAGCTCTTTAGAGCAGAGTTCCTTGTCTTGTGTCAAACTCCTTAAAAAATGAAACAAGCTCTTTGGAGAAGAATTCATTTTCTTATGTCAAGCTCCTTGAAAAATGAAACAAGGTATTCTGAGGATAGTTCTTTTACTGTTTCAACCTCGTTAAAAAATGAAACAAGTTCCCTTTTCGATTCAATTCTTTGATCTGATCTCATAAAATCCCAGTCGAGTCTTTCACTTGATCTCGTATTTGAACCTTCACTCCCTCCAACTGTTAGTAACTAGTTGTCTACTCAAGTGAATGAACTGAAGCTTAGGGGGCATGTACCTTGAATTGAGTCACCATGTTGGGGGCATGCAAAATTTTTCAAGCATAGTTTATCTTTGTTTCAAGCTTGTGTAAAAATGAAACCAACTTCAAGCATAGCTTATCTTTGTTTCAAGCTTGTGTAAAAATGAAACCAACTTCAAGTAGAGTTTCCTGATTTCAAGCTTGTGTAAAAATGAAACCATTCCCATTTTACCTCTTGTTATTTCCATTTTATCAGCCTATTTTTCCAAATGAACCGTGGTTTTCTCATTCCATCGTCCCCATCTGCTTGGCCGATCATACGCCTTCACTTGATTGGTTTACCCATTCCTGAGGAACTGCTGCAATGAGTGGTCTTGTTAGCCAACCTATTGACCTTTACTTGTTCTGAGTAGTTCCACCATCGTTGGAAACAGTTGCTACCCTTAATGCCACTTGTTTCTCCAAGAGGAGTCAACTTCCAGCTCTTTTCCGACTCTTAAAAATTGAAAATATTGTCGAGACTCTTGTCGTTTTGAGCTCGTTAGAGGCTGTGAAACGTCATCTGCCCAGTATACGTTTACCCCTTTTTTGGACTGGAACAGATTATTTATGAAAAATGAATACCTTAGCCTATCACGACTAAGAGGTTCTCTCATACATAGTTTTCTACCTTTCCGTATCTGTGATAATATCTATGAAAAGGGACTGCTGAAGTTTTATTTTCCAATTCTTTTCAAACTCTCTAAACATGAAAAGACGCCGAGTTCTACCTTTGCGATACTCGTTAAAAATAAATGACATCAGAAATCATCACCATGATGTTATCGAGTTCCTCCTTCCTAGGGCTCATAAAATTTACTAGGATGGATTTGTCCAAAGGACAAACTTATATGACAAGCATATGCTATCCTCTTCAAGCTTGTGTAAAAATAAAGAGGTACTCGCCAGAAATGGTGGGGGAAAATGGAAGTTATTCATCAGTTGTGTCAGCAATATGTCACTCTTGAACATGACACTTATCTGCAATTCGTGTTGGGTTGGAATATCTTCACTCTGTCACTTTGCCTCCATGGGCTTTGGAATCCGTTTGCCTCTCATTCGATTACCAATCTTTACAACATGTCCTCTGATCCTATTTGATTCAAATGCTCCCAAATTCCAGAGTCGTGTCGCCAATATGTTCAAGAGAAAATCCTTCTGAGGTTTGTACATTCCTTGATCCTCTATTTTAGTCTTAATTAACACTCACATCAAATTCTTTGTTTCATGTTGATGATGTGGGATTCATTATGACCTTCCTTCGACGGATTGCTTCTTGTCAACTTTAGCTCATTATCCGGGAAGTCGATATAGAGACTCCTTTCTGGTACCTTAGAGCTTGCATGCCCTAATGGAAAGTTCTTCACATTCGACCATAGGTTCACATCATTAGCCTTTGATCGGGTGATTTCGTGGATGTTCAATGCCAGATCACTATTCACATTCCGTCGATTGTAACTGTAGTACCTTGAGAACCATTTTCATTATTGGTGGTCTCTCTCACGCTTGTTAACAACTTTCATCATTGGCTGGTAATCAAGTGACTTTCTTGCATGTTTGACTTCAGCTCATTTATTTGCATGCTTGAAATTTTACCTGATCAGGTCGTGACAGAGCACAAGACCCTGTATTTTATTCTATAGAGTCTAGATTGCAAGGCAATATGATTTTTCCATGATTGGATACATGTTTCTTTCAGATGGATGGCTGTGACCATATCATGGTCTCTTTTACGGATGGCTGCGACCATACCTGGATTCATGTATTTTCATCAGATATTTCTAGTTATGTATATGTATCTATGTTTGATTTTGAGGTCTCCCAACGACAAAGTCTTGTTCCTTGCACGTACTTGTAAATCATTTCACCCCTCACTCATGTTCGGACTTCATACTTTAGGGGGCATTTTTTACACAAAAATTTGTCATCGTCACTATACTCCCCATTCCTTAATCCTGGAGGACCCATACAGTGACCCTTGTGTACTTTCCAAGCATGGAATACATACCCCTAAACCACACCTTTTCTTCCAAGTCATCTTCCTTTACAACTTTTCTGGAAGATCTCTACAAAAAATTGGTTTCCAAGGTCGACGCTTTGTCTCAGTGTCTGACCCGCACTGATAGCAGATATTTTCACTGAGACTCGCGTTGATCAGTGCTCTATCTTAATGTAAAACCTGCACTGACCCTCCTTTGAAAAAAAATTTAAATAGAAAGGAAGCTTCCGCGACTAGAATATTTGCGAGGTGGCGAGCTGGAAGTTTTTTTTGAGGATATGGCTGAGGAATTCCCCTTTGGGATTTTTTTCCCCAAGAAATAGGAACTACTCCAAAGGATAGGCTCTTTTCCCATTATTTGAGGGGCCATAACCTCCTCCTCCATTTTTATATAAGAAACCTCCTTCACCTTTCCTTCCCTAGTTAGTCTGAGTTAGAAAGTTGGAGTTAGCATAGAGAGAAGAAGCAATCATAGCTTCGGGAGAATAGTGAAAAGTGTGATTGTTTTTGTGTGTTAGGAACATAGTGAGATTTTGGACCTTTATGTATGAGGGTGTTGCAAACGTGCTTGGATACGGACCTACTGAAGGAGAGCCTCACCATCAAGGCTTGGTTGTAAACTCCCCTTGTCTTTATCATAATAAAATGCATCTGATGTTTATCTTCCACCCTTGTTTACATTTATAATGAGATTTCTAGCATTCCTTGATCAGTTAGATAGGTTGTAATTGTTTTATGTTTTTCATGATTTTACACTTGTCGTGGTGTCTTGTCTATCTGTACAAATAATCAAACATTGGTAGCAGTGTGTATCGAGCTTGAGGAGAGCAACACATCAAGAAGCTTCGACGGAAGACGACAACATAGCATCAGGACAAGGTAGGTCATATTCCTTTCTCTAAATTTCATTTACAATCTAGGAAGGTAGATGTTAGTATGTTCCCGTAGTTGCTAAACCCACCCTAGGGCTAGAGGGATCACCTCTATTTGCAGAGGGGATTTACCTGGACAACAAAGGGTGAGGTTTCCAGGAATTCCTATCATTGTTTAATATCAAATGAATCTTTCTTGCCTCAACACCATTTGAAATGTGCAAGGCATGGTGGAAGCGGTAACAACAGGGAGAGAATGACGTGGGACCAAGATGGGAAGTCATATCATCATTTGAGATGGAATATTTTGTCTCTCCTCAGTCTATTTGTAAAGAGAAAATGCACATATGACTGAGGGTGTAATATTCCAAAATTTGCATGCAGCAAATTGGAATATATATATATTTTTTTTTATTTCACTTAGGAGGTGAATAAAATGGGTAAAAGGCCCATGAGTAGGAATAAAATCCCTCATAGTATGAAAGGGATCAATGGAGAAACTTATGTTGCACCTTCCAGTGTGAAAAGGGGCAATTTGCATGACGACAAGGTCAAGTTTGACCAAGTCAACAGCGTTGTCTAAGAGGTGTAGCTTGCATGAGAAGACAACGTAGTTTTAGAGGGAGGAATATTATTTGTGGAAGAAACCCTAATGTGTGGGGTCCATGGCAAAGAAGAATTCAATTGTATAAAAGGAGGAAGAGGCAGCCATAGTGAGACATATTTGAGCATCTGATCATTTGTCTAATTAGACTATTTGCAGTCTCTGGCTGTTCAACTGAGTTGCAGTGCTGCTTAGCACGAGGGATTCCTGTTTAGGATTTACTCTCCTTATTGAGAGGCCTCTTGAAGGATTGAACTTCATTTCTCCACATCTTGGCTCAAGGCCAAAGCCACTCCTTTCAGTCACTGCGTTATTTCTGCTGAAGTATAATGTAGTGTTGTTGGGTGTTCAATGGAGGGTTCCACAACACCTTTCCTTGGCTCATCTTTTAGAGGAGGGAGTCTCTATTCCTCAGGAAGGTTAGTAAGGAGGTTTCTGAGCTGATTTCCATATTTTTTCATCAAGCCCAAGCATCTCCCATCATAGACAACACATTCCATTCTCCATACTGCGTTATTTCAGTGCATACTTGCAGTGAGGGGTTGCACCATCATCTTGGAGGAAGATATCTTCAGGGATAGGATCATCCTATCACTTGAGAGATCTATCAGAGGAGGTTTATTTCATATTGCATATCATATTCAGCCGTCTCCAGTTATTTCTGAGTTTCAGTTGTTGCCCAGCAACTCCGACATTTCTGCAGATTTTCCATTTATACATGTATTGCAGCCAATCCTTCTAAGGATTGTGTATTATTGTTGTATTAGTGTTTTTAGGGGTTGAGAGCTTGCTCCCCCATATTTTATTGAGCTGATATTGATATATCATCATATTATCATTTTGTATGTTGCAGTGTCTCCAATGAACTGCGTTATTTTAGTCATATGATATTCTGCATAGCAATGTTGCTTTATTGTCATGTCCATGTCTCATTGAGGCTTCCATTGCCTAGTTAGAGTGATTGATTCCTCCACACATTGTATAAATTTTCTTCTATATCATATATTTTTTGGCTAGATATATCTTCATGTGTTCACAGCTATAGAATAACGCTGTCATTCCATTTCTTGTTTAAGAATTACTGCAGTCCCCTCATCGGGCACTTTCTGAGGACAACTAGGTGTGGGAGATCTGTTTAGCCCACCTAGAAAGATTTATTTGGAGCCTCCTCTTGGATTTATCACTTAGACACATTTTTCTAAGGGATCCAGGTCTTGGTTTCAATCCTTGTAGTAGTCATTACTGGAAAATGCGTTTTCCATTCATGCCATGCTAGTTGTCCCAGATTTGGGCTATTACAGAGGGAAATAGTTTTAGGTGATATTTCCTATATTTTAAAGGGGCATGATGATGTGGAAGGGGATGAGCCCCAGTATTGCACCAAGGATGTTACAACTCCCAATGGCTTCTCAACTTAAATTATCAACCTGAGGTTTGTACAAACTTAGAGGTGACAATGTTATATGCACAACATGTTAGGTTCTACTCATGTCACCCTCAGTCATGAGATCGAATAAAGGTGTTAAGATACCACTCCTTCAACTAACTACAAATAGAAAATCATGTCATGTTTTCAAGGAGATGAACATGATTCTAACTAGAAAAATGAAAATGCCATTCATTCAATGTAAATAATGATTGAAATTGCATGAAAAGAAAAGGATAGTCTAGGTGAGGAATTAAAACATGATACTATATTTTCATACTTAATCAAATTGAACTACTTTCATGAATCATTTATCTATTTTCAACTTTCTTGAAAATGAAAAATTCAATCTTCAACACAATTATGGAAAAAAATGCTAATTATAATTGTATTTGTTGTCTTATTTTTGCCGTGAGGAGAGGATGGAGTTGGAGTGGTCTCAAATTCTTCCATGATCATGAAATCAAGGATTTCAGGTGATTATTCAAATTTAATATCCAAGGGTAAGAATATAGATCAAATCTGGTTGAAGAAAACAATGCTACATGTTTGCTACATGAAGTGCTACAGGAAGCCCTATTTTGCTACAGGACGGGGTACGAGAGATTTTTTAGGACAAGAATGGTGTATTGAAGGTAGGAGAAGGTGGATCAAGGTATACAAATATGAATGAAGGGTGTGGGATCCCTTTATCCAAGCCTAGTACCCCTTAAAGGTCCCATAAGAGAGGTGATAGGAAAACCCACAACGACAAGTTTTATGATATAATACCTACTGAAACAAGAAAATAATTTCAATGAATTGAACAAGAACAAGGAAGAAATACAAGAGAGGGACTAAAGCCTCTGGGTTGGGCCAAAACCCAAGGGTTTCAACTCTCCAAAACTAACTCATATTCAAGCCAATAATGAACTTCTCATGAAACTACGAGTCACATGCATCAAATGAAATATGAGAATAACAATGTCAAGATCTAGGATCTCATTAGATAATCCTAGCTGCAAGAAAAAATCAAATCCTAATGACCCTTTTGGATGGTTTATTTATACAAAAGTAGATGAGGGTGACTCCCTTGAAAAGAGGAGTGATTCCCTCCAAAAAATTTAGATTGGTGGATCTGGTTCCCTTGGATCTTCACATGCACTTGAGTTCCTCATCTACTAGTGAATTCGAGTTTTTGGTGATGAATCTTTGATCTAAATCCGATTTGGGGAGTTAATGCAGTGGACAAGCCCCCCATATTCTCTCTGGATGTCTCCAATCAGCTCCTACATAGTAAATATCTCTAAAAAATGATTATTTTTATTGTATATTAATCACATTAGGCCATGAAATAAAAAACACACCCTTTAGTATTCCTAATAATCATATTATGGCTAAAAATGCAAATTAATTTGAGAAGATAGAGTTTTAAGGGTTGGAGGATAGCGCAATGGGCCTTAAAATATACGTATTGATGGGACCCATTAGCAGGGCCCAAGAGGATATGGCCACCATGTAGAGTTATTATGCTAATGGGATAGACAAATTGGCCACACTGTGAATTCCATGTGGTATCCATGCTCACTTCACAGGGTTTAAAAGAGCCAAGTTTCAACTGGCCATAACTTTTGATCCATAAGTCATATTGAGGAAAAAAATATATTTCCGGAAATCTCTTGACGAATGAGACATGATGGTGATATCATATTTTAGTTTCAATAAAGTTTAGGATAGAGGAATTTTTTGACCCCATTTCCATGAAAATACTAAGGAGGTTGGGTTAAAAGTAAGTAACACATTCCACAGAGCTGGTTTAACTTAAGTGGTGGAAGGGAGTGTTATATAGTGGTATAAGAGCATAAGGTTAAACACTAGACCTTTGGAGATGATTAGGAGCTCTAGTGCAAAGTGATATTTTATTAGGACCTATTGTAGCATATAGTATTCAAACATGAATATCGTTATATAATGTTTATGACATTTTAATTTGGATTGCATGTTGATTTCAATTATGTGTAACAACTTGATTTTCTTTGACAAATGCACTAACTTGAAAATTTGATGTTTTAGATGTGCGTACAACCATGTATTGTGGAAATACTACCCAAGGCTATAATTATTGTGTTTATTGATATTAATGATGGACTAAAGGTTATGTTTGTATGGAAACACATAAAATGATACTAAGGAACAATAAAAGAGAAAAGGTAATGAGAAACAAAATAATGAATTATAGGATTAATAGATATTAGCATGGACATGAAGAGGAATCAATGGAGAAAGGAAGAGAGGAAGGTTGAATCGTATGATTGGAAGGATACTCTTAGAAGGTCGAGAGTAGAATTGAGGAGCTATAAAGCTGATAATGAGAAACATGTTCCGGCCAAAGAAACGTAGGCATAAATGAATGCAGGCATACTGCAAAGCCTATCATATCCACAGATACAAAAACAATATGAATTAGGAGCCACCTACAAGTTTAAGAAAAGTTCATTAGGACTTGGAAGACCATAGTTGAATACTGATGGTGCAAAGGGTAGTAGATCCATGAAAAGACACCAACAAGGAAGTGAAGATATCATGATGGGTGGGAATTATTTTAGTACTCCAAATATAAGGATAGGAAGCCCTAAGAAGCTTCCTAGTGTTGTGACAAAAGTGCACTATTAGCAAAAAAGAAAGAGAATGGACTTCATGAAATAATAATTCAAGGCGGAAAAGCCTTCTGCATTTGATGGAGAGGTGAAGAATGCTAAAGAATCATAGGCATGATTGCAAGGGATGAAGAAGTTTTTTAGAGTCCATAACTATTCTGAAAATATGAAAGCAATGGTATACACCTTCATCCTAGAAGGAAAAGTTGATATATGGTGTGAATACTTGAAGAATGTCAAGAAAATTAAAGAAGAAGAGTTGTCTTGGAGGATATTTGAAAATTATTTCTGAGAGAAGTAATTGTCTGAAGGGTACTATGACAATAATACCGAGGATTTTTATGAATTCAAAATGGGGAAATTTTAAATGATGAATATACAACCAAATTATTGAAATCACTGAGGTACGTGCCCTACTTCGAGGAAGAGAAACCAAAGATTCAAAGGTATCTCAATGGAACACCACAAACATTCAAGGACATAAGAGAGTTTGATTAGCCACAAACTATAGATGATGTTATATGAAAGATGAAGTATTGTTATGGGAAATCCAAGCATATATTTGAGTACAAGGTTGATTGCAAAGCCAAGGGAAATATCAACTATAAAGTAAAAGGGCAGAAGGCCACAGGACACTAGCAATGTGGAGTGTGAGGTTCATCCTTACAATAGATCATGACTAATCCTATAAACTTGTTAAAGAGGAAGTGGATGGGACCTGAAGGAAACCCATTATATCTGGGAGTACAGGCAATACCATTTGAGGAATTTTTATCCACATATGTAGAGGAAATTCCCAAGACTACCCAAGGTACATGAAGCACAAATAGTCAACGATGTGGCTCGAGACGTGCCCAAAATTTGTACTGCTATGGAAAATTGACAAGTTGATAACCAAACATCTATAATTGAAATGGAAGGTATAGTTTGTAATCGAATATCTCTGTTTTAATTAAACCTGGTTTGAATTTTAGTTATATAATTCATGTAGTTATTAAAAAATGCGCATTGAAAAAGGAAGCACACATTCAGTCTTGGCTAGTCCAATTGGCCAGAGGGACGAAACTGAGAGTGGAGCACATGGTAAAATCATGCCCATTTTTGTTGAGTGTCATGCCTACATCAATCAATTTAAATTTATTACCATTGGATGCATATTATTCCTTTCTAGGGATGGATTGGATGGCCTCTCATAGGACGAAGGTTGATTACTTTGATAAATCGATTGAATTCCTCAATGATAGTGGTGAAAGGAATATGCTGCAAGGAAAGAAAAATCCTATATTAGTTATAATAATCACAACAATGAAATTCAAAAATAGTTGCTGAAAGGATTGCAAGTTGTTTTCTATTCATGTAATGAGGAACGTTGAGATAAATAACAACATAGGTTTATTGGAACGCCATATTCTAAAAACTTCTGAGGATGCTTTTCATGAGGGAATCCCATGATTTCCACCACATAAGGAAGTCAAATTATCAATTAAATTAGTGCTTAGGACAACGCTATCATCCAAGGTATCTTATCGAATGAGCACTCTAGAATTGATAGAGATGAAGCTAAAACTCAAGGAAATGCTAGACAAAGGCTAAATTATGTTGAATGTGTTATTGTGGGGAGCACCGGTCTTGTTTGTGAATAAAAGTAATGGCTTTCTCACACTATGCATATACTACAAACAACTTTATAAATCCACCATAAAGAATTAATATCCCTTGTTGTAGATTGATGACTTGTTTTATTAATTACATGGAGAAACAATATTTTCAAAGATTGATTTGAGGTATGGGTATCACCAAGTGCATATTAATGATGAAGACATTTATAAGACAAGGTATATGAAATATGAATTTTTGGTTTTTCCCTTTGGACTTAAAAATGCATCTACTACCTTTATGTGCCTGATGAACAATGTTGTGAGTCCATACCTGGAAAAGTTTGTATTGGTGTTCATCAATGACATATTAGTATATTCAAGTACCAACAAGGACTAAAAATAGCATATATTTTTTTTGATATTATAGTAAATGGAGTACAAGCTTTATCCAAAGCTTAGAAAGTTCGAGTTCTTTCAGTCTCAAATCTAATATTTGGGACACAGTCTCAAAGGGGGGGTGTGGAAGTTGACCCAAAGAAGGTCAAAGAAATTATGGAATGGCCAACACCAAGGAATGTAGCTGAGGTTAGATCATTCATGGGGTTGGCAAGCTACTACAAGAGGTTCATAAGGAACATTTCCAAGATTGATCACCCAATCACAACATTACAAATAAAAAAAATTAAATTCCTATCGACAACTGAATGTGCAACACGTTTTGAGCAATTGAAGAATTTGCTTACTCATGCACCAATGTTTAGAATAGCATACCGAAACAAATACTTTGTGATATGTACATATGCATACAAGCTAGGACTCAGAGGAGTCTTAATGCAAGAAGGGCAAGTGGTATGTTTTGAATATAGAAATTTGAATCGACATGAGAAAAATTGTGTGACCCACGATTTAGAATTGGCTAGATTTTTTCATGCATTGAAGATGTGGAGACATTATATCCTTGGAAGGGAGTTCATTTAATGACAAATCATGGGGATATTAACTATTTATTTGACCAAACAAAGTTAAATGCCTGACAAGCTAGGTGGCTAGCCTTAATTAGTGAATTTAATTCTGAAATTAAATATATAATGGGAAAGGAGAAAAAATTCATTGATGCACTTAGCACGCGGTTACAACTATCACATATAAAAGAAGTGATTTCATATGAAACAAATTTTCAAGAAAATATTAAAGTGGTCATACAAAAGGACAAGAGGTACCCACAAATAAATGAGGTTTTGTAGCAAGAGCCCAAAGGTGATAGAAATAACCATTTCTCCCTATCAGAGGACGATATGTTATGATTTAAAGAAAATATATATATTACTTGTGAGAGTGACTTGAAAATTCTCATGTTAAATGAGTTCCATAAAAATCCTTATTTTGTCCACCTACAATATCAAAAAATACTAATAGCCATCAAGAGGTCATATTATTGCCCCAGTTTGAAAAGAGATGTGGATGAATTTATTTCCAAATTCATAGAGTGCTAGCAAGTAAAGGCTATATGAAATTACCCAATAGGACTAGACTGTTGCAACCAATCACCATTCTAGAATGGAAATGGGAAGTGATTTCCATGGATTTTATTCTATATTTTCCAAGGATAGCCAAGCAGCTTGATGCAATCACGGTTGTGGTAGATAAGTTGAGTAAGGAAACTAACTTCGTTTCTGTAAAATACACTAATACATCAAGTGATGTGGCTCAAGTTTTCATCAAAGAAATAGTGAGGCTACATGGGGTACCTAAGAAAATTATCTCCAATAGAGATGAAAAATTCACCTAAAAATTCAGGAAAGAGTTGTTTGTTGGTTTAGGGAGAAAATTAGCTTTTGGTACAACATACGATCCAAATCAAATGAGAAAATTGAGGAAAAACATAGTACTAGAAGACATGCTTCGGATGTATGTCATGCACCAACCAAGGAAGTAGGAGTTAATAATATTTAAGGATGAGCACATTTCAGGCTTCTTACAGAAGGAAATGCAACACTCTTATCAATTGGAGTGACTCGGTGAATATGATCCATATTGGGCTTGATATTTTTAAGGAGATAGAAAAGTAAATGGTGACCATTAGGCATAATTTAAAACTGGCTCAAGAACTGTATAAGAGCTATGTATACCAAAATAGAGTGCATAACCAGTTTAAAGTAGGGGAGAATGTCTACCTATGAGTTAGACCCAATAAGATATATTTGAAAGTTGGGTCTTGTGCATAGTTGGTATCATGATTTTGTGTGCCATTTCAAGTTTTAGAGAGGATATGACTAGTGGCATATATACTAGATTTTCCACCTACAATGAAGTTTCACGATGTTTTCCATGTTTCTTTAACATATATTTTCAAGATGCTAAAAATATAATTGATTGGTTTGTGCTACAGATAGAACCTGTTAGGTCCCTGTAATTTATTAGCAAGATTGGCAGAGTCCAATTACAGAAACAACATCGTTTCAACCAACTTTTGGATTCTAGGATCTAGCCCTCCCGAATCCGGAGAGGGATCTCTCCAATATGTACAAATATGGATTTGTCTTTGAAGTTTGGGGTTATGATATTAGGCTAGTTATGAAGGCCAAGGGTTTGTTTTTTTTTTTGGATGGTTGAGCATGATTACTGTTTGAGGCGTAAAGTCCTAAGTGCAAAGAGTTTCAAAAGTGAGAATTTGCAAGTAGGTAAAACAGCTACAGCTAAAAGATAGATATAATGTTGGTTTTTAGTCCATTGGGCTATGGAGTCATAACAGGGCTTTAATTGAGGAACAACATCAAGAGTGATCCAAGGGGCAAGTTATCTATATCACAAGATTATTGAGATTAGAGTGATGGAATGGAAACAATAAAGTGTTGAAGGGGTGGAAACTGATAATAATTTCACAAGGGATTTATAGTCAGTCCAAACAAGAAAATCCTCTTAAGTAACTGTTTAGAACTAACCAAGTGTAGGGCTAGCCATTGACTTCTTGGGCAAGTTTGTATTAAAGCTGCTTAATTGACAAACAATCCAGTAATCCACATAATTACCTTCAGAAAGTATGAAAACACATAAGAGAAAACAAAGTGCAACTTAAGATCAGATAAAGTACTTTTAAACCTAGTCTGCTTTCAGCCAACACCAAGGGAAACTTTCAGAATCTGCTTTTGGAGAAAAACTAGGACCAGGGCACACCATATCTTCCATAGTCATCTTTAATAAGCACAATAAGGAAAATAACTTTCAAGAACAATGTTTAAGGCAAACAATAGGACGAGGGAAACTCCAACATTCCTAACTGCTTAACTGTATTAAATCATTCTTAAAATAGACAATTTGGAGGAAAACATTAAGATAAATATTTTCAGTCAGAGA
The DNA here is from genome assembly GCA_034641835.2 of Pinus albicaulis. Taxonomy (NCBI): domain Eukaryota; kingdom Viridiplantae; phylum Streptophyta; class Pinopsida; order Pinales; family Pinaceae; genus Pinus; species Pinus albicaulis. Next base: position 47,848 of record JAXQQM020064368.1, read on the forward strand.
AGGTTACTGATATATAGTAGGTCCTAACTCTACAATTGTTTTTCTTTATAAGAGAAAAAGTGAACAATATGACATACTTAGAAGGAAAACAATAACAAAGAGAGATGCACTTCACCGATGATATAGACCAGGATCCCAAGAAACAGCTTTTATATTGATGTCAAACCAGTTACAGTCTTCAAGTCCAATGTTTCAGTTCAGCAATCATCTTCACTATTCAACCTAACTATTCTATTACAAGCAGAGCTCCAAGGGCCAGTGAACACTATTTACAATCAGAATTTTAAGATCAAAATGTATTTCAAAGTTTTGCAACCAACCCCTCACTCATCTTCTGCTGTAGTATATATAGAAGAATGAGGAGGTGAGATCTGATAAAAGATCTCAATTACAATTAATACAGATTTAATGTCTTCTTGGCCCTTAGGGCGGCTCGATGAAGAAACTGTACAGGTGTTTCACTGCATTAATTGATTTACACTTATAAATTAAGCTCGGTGAGAGCTTTATTTACCTTTGAGGCTTTGTGTGACGCTAGGGTTACTCTACAGATATCTTTGCATTGATTTCCTTGTAGAAGTAACTCCCTGGCTGCGCTGAGGCAAAATCTGATCTTCTTCAATAACTTCGGCCTCTATTTGAATGGTTTGAGGCAACAGGTGGCTCTGTGGTAGCTAGGAGAAATTGATTAACCTCATATGTGGCAGTGGAGGTTTCCTGTCTGATAATCCTTTGTTCTTTCTTCTTTAACTGTGTTTTAAATCAGGGATTAGGCTTTTGATAACCGTCTTAGCCGTAATTCCCGTAAAAATTGTCTTTGTTCCTCTGTTCTGATATATTGGGGTCTTCAACACTGATACTCTTTAATTGTGCCTGATTCATGTTGTTCCGCTAGAGTGCAGGGTTACGCAGGGACGATATGGCATCAATGCCTCACGGATCATCGTTGAGATGTGAAATTTACACCTTGCAAGTGATTTCCTCTGATAAATTGAAAACAAGAGGGTCGTCACCCTCTCTTTCGAATTTTCTTCGAACATAGCGAAAAGATCATAGAACCCTGCAAAATACAAACAACATGTTATAAAATCCTGCATATTAGGTCAACTGCATTGGAAGGCGTGTGGAGGAAGCGGGGCCATTGGATGGCATCATCCAATGGTCAAGATTGATCAAGAGAGATCATGGACCGGATGGAAAAGAGATTGAATATGAGCCGTCGATCGTGCAGAGATCGACGGTCGAGATTGAAATGAGGAGGCGGAAAAAGGAGAATGAATCTGAGCTGTCGATTGCGCAGAGATCGATGGTCGGGAGCAGAAGTTGAAAGTCAAAACGGAGAAATCGGGATATGAATTGTGGGTCGTCGATCTGCAGATCAGATCTACGGCGGAAATGCCATTGCCCGTGTACGATAGCCCGGCTATCGCGTGTGTATCTTGGTTAACCATCAGACATCTTCATCGAGCGACAACCATTGGATGGGCAGCTTCAGATCGGACGGTCCACGGCGATATCGCTGGGCATTCTCATCCGAACAATAATGCGCGATGGACGGCAGTTTTGAAAAAGGTACAGGGGACGCGTGTCAACCGTTTTATGGAATCGCTGGCCATCGGGAAAAAACCACCCTTGCCCCAAAGGCGGTGCGATGAAAACCATATGGTTTTGGGAAAACGGCGCATGGCGGGCGGGGTCCACTGGGTTTGATAGATTCCGCACCGTCGGATCTGTAGATTGAATCCAACGGTGGAGATTTCTCGCACTTCGGACCGGTGGAAAAACTTTAGAAAACCATAAAAAATCCAAAGTTAAATATAAAACAATGATTACTGCTTTGGGCATAGGAAAAGTGGCTTGGCGCCTGATTGTGGGGCCATTGGGTGGATGGAGAAACATATGGCCGGGGCTTTATATAACAAGGGCCAATCGCAATCGGAGTTTCGGGCCCGGGCTTTTCAATCAACCCATTGTATTTTCTATGATTGCAATTACGCGATCGGTCTTTTTGATCAACCCATTTAAATATTTAACACGTAATTTTGATTTTTAGACCAAAAATTTGGAAAAGTGGGTTTTGGGTTTTTACAAAGAAAAAAGGTTCGGGCATGAAATATTTTACAAGGTTTGAGCGCCGGGTCGGGCCCACAGAATATATATAAAAATTTATGCGATCGGGAGTTTTATAATACAAAGGCTGATCGCATCGGGATTTTTGTAATGCACAAAACTCTTGCACCATTTGAAAGTTTCCGATGCGATTAGCACTGAAAGGTTTTTGCGTTTGGTTTTAACGCATGGGCATGTGGGGGGAAATGGTTAGGACTTAGCCCAAGGGGCTTAGGTCCATATTAAATAAAAACTTGTATTTTTCATGAATTTTTCAGAGTTTTTCCAAGGAATCAGGGGTTTCAGAATAGTTAAAAAATGATTTTTTAAATATGGAAAAGAGATTTTCATAAATGGAAGAAGAGGATTTATGAAAACAAGGGAGTTTTGATGGAGAAAAAGGGGAGCAAATGAAGGTTTGAGAAGGGGGAAAATGGTGGTCTTTCAGCAGTCTTTCACTTGGAATCAGCATAATTTTCTGAGTATAAAAAAGGCAAAGGTAATGAAGATTTTGGACAAAGGCATGAGGCCTTCAAGGAGCCTTCAAGAGCCAACAATTTTTTAGTAATAAAATTTTTTCCTTGGAGACTCAAGAAAGTCTTAGCCACCTTTTGGTATATTCAAATATTATAGGTGGCTAACAGAACTAGATGGAGAATTCTAGCTAGAACCTCAAGGCATTATAGATCATAGGCATATCATGCTCCGAAATTGAGTAATCGAGCAAGTTAAGGTGAAATAAAAATACTTTGGTCCAAAGGAATCCACTTAGGAGATGGCTAAGAAAATTAAGGCAGCATACCCATTTTTGTTTGTTGGTTAAGAAAATGTAAATATGTATGTAATTGTAAATGTATATGTAAATGAATGAGAAAGAGATGTGTATATAAATCTCTTGTACATAGTTTTTTTTAGGTATATAACACCGAGGATGGTGTTAATATAAGGGGGTGGGGTCTATGACGACCCTTTTTTCAACCCTCTTGTAAATATTATTAAGAATTTTAATTTCATGTAAATAAAGCTTAAACAAGAATGCTGACTGGCTGAGATGGACATGGATTCAAAGGTGTGCAACAGCAAGAGTTGGTTGTGATCCATATTTACATTTAATTCATAACCAAATTCATTGTTAGAGGAGATGGACCTATAGTAGTTAGTTAATGTAGGAAATGGGGGGCTCCTAATTAGAGGAAAAGTCCACAGACTGCCTCATGGTTTGTGTTGACAGAATCAACACGCAAGAGGAGTTAGGGAGGGAAAGAGAGAGAATAGTGTTCCATAAAGGAATAAGATGAACACGCCAATAAATTGAAATTATTATGCACAATATAATTAAAGGAGAGAGAATTCATTGAGAAAAGAAGGGAGAACACACTTAGAAAAGAAGGAGAGACTAGTGTCTCCTTACCGATGTATTCCTGTATGTGTGTGGGATTGAAACAATGGTTTGGGATTCCATGAGATTTGCATAAAACTGTAATGTGCTTGTGTGTTGGTCAAGCATGTGTTGAGCCTTTTTGTTAATTCTAATAGTGGAGTAGTGATCTGAAAATGGAAGGTACTTGAAAAGGGTGCAAGGTATCCATTTTCAATTATGTAAATGAGTGCAAAAATACTCTAAGTTTAAATCTGAAAATGTGAGAACTTCATATTTCTAATACAGAGATAGATTGTAGGGGCATTTACCGGATATTTCACCTTTCAAATAAAGGATGAATCCAGAGGCTACCTGGCCCTCTTACAGACTCTTCCTAAATAAATAATAGAAGTAAACACTCAAATTTAATTAAAATGATCTTGCTTTAAACTTGACGTTATGCGGAAATTTAGATTGCAAATGGTGTATGTCTTTTCACTGTTTATGTATCTTAAGTGTAATTTTTTTTGCTGAAACTTAACATCGGTATCAGCAAAAATATTTAGCAATATAATATCAAAACACAACAGCAATATAATATAGGAGTTCACCCCAACTCTTGGGCTACATCTCCTTGATCAAGCCTCCCAAGATGGGCTTGTCCTCTTGTATTAAAAGCTCTCAAATGCAATACAAGATTATAAGTGTCTCAATAGACAAATCTGAATATATAAAATGATTCATAAGACGGGAAAAAGCTAATAATGCCTTTTCAAATTCACTAAACAGTGAAAGATTACCATAAACAGTGATTTCTTCATCAATGTCCTGTTGGTGCTTTGAACTTCTCTGCAAATTTTCGAGCTGTAGAAGTCCTCAAATTTCTTTGAAACCACTTCCAATGGCTTCATAAGGTCGAAATTATCTGAAATAGAGCTTTGGTTCACCTCAAAATGATAACCACAAGTCAAAACAGCTCAAACCCCAAAATGGCCATGGTGGCCCTGAAAACTCTCCTAAAGGTTTTCGGCCTCTGAAAGTCTTCAAACAGAGCTAAGACCTATTCCAATGGCTCTAGAATGCAGGAAATAGTCAAAAATGACTTTTTTTTCACCAAAAAAGGTTAACCACAGCTCAACCAAACTCAAAACCCAAAATGGCCCCAGTGGCTCAAAAAGCTTCTCCGAAGCTAAAAAGGCTGAAAATGAGCTCCCATGGCTCTGAAACCTACGCCATTCAGTCCAAAATTCTAAGAAAATACCAAATCAAAAAAAAATTCGTTCCAAAAGGTTGAGTAATGAGAAATTTATGACCAAAACAACTTTTCCCCAATTTCCTCCACTAAATGTGGGGCAACTGCCAGTTAACTCCACTAAAAGTGGAAGTCCGCCTAAATTTGGGAGCACCTCCAGAATCTCCGCCATATTAAACTCCACTTAATTGAAGCTTAATTAAATATTAAACTTTAGATTAGGCTCCTTAAGCGCTCTTAACATTAAGCTCCCACACTGGTCATATGATGGGGTTCCATGGGAGGAGGGTTGGCCCCTCCGTGCTCCGCCGGACCCACTCCACTAAAAGTGAAATAACTTCTTCATACAGTGTCTGTTTTTCGAACCGTTTATAGCGCCGAAATCAGGAAGACGAGACCTATGAAACCATCTTGGTTTCAACCAATTTTGAACATTTTCAATTTTGAGTTTTTTTCCCATGGCTTGGACTTGAGCTCCTGATCACACCTCCCAAATGAGAGGCTTTTGGACCCCAAAAGCTCATTGAAATTTTGAAACTGAACTATAGTACAAAAAATGAGAGAATAACAACATCCTCTTCTCTTCAGCCTCCAAAAATTTTCCTGAATTGCCAACTGTTCACATGGCGAATTTTGCTGAATGAGCCACGTACTTGCGCCGAATCTCGACCAAGTTTTCTCGCCATACCAATCTGCCATACTAAAACCAGCAATGACACTTGCTGAACTTTTTGCCCTCTTTACTTTCATGCCTTTCCAACTCATGGAATCTTGCACTGCTTTGCACTGACACTTCGTTCTCTGCACCAAACGACACCAAAGGCATCTTGTGCAACATACGACATCAACAACCAGTTGACAATGAAATGTGCTATACAAATGACACACAAAATCTGTAAAAAAAAGTGCGCACACAACCGACGCAAGTCGATAAACATGTATGATACAATTGACACAAGTCGATAAACAACAAGATACATCTTGACAAACATATGTGTATGTATCATGTACAATGAACTATATACAGTTCGCTAATTACACATACAACCTCTATGTACATGTGCAACTTCAACTCTTCTTTTCAAATACCAACAAGTACATCATCCCAAAAACATGTGGGTGATTAAGAGCTGAACCAAAAGACATTGTTGCAACATAAATGAGTATCATACTCATCTTTTACACCTCCATGGCGAAATTTTGCAACAACAAAGAAATTCCTTCAACTGAAACTGCTTTTACATGCAATCTTGCATCAACTTTTCAACTAAAATACATGCATACCAAACTGAAATTTGCATGTACAAAATGAGTATGACTTACTGCATTAAGAAGTTAATCCACTTCCTACCAAGCCAACTCCATGGTGACTTTTGCTGCTGCAACTTTTCCTCATGTGAAACTTCCCTTTCCACATTAATAATGGAATCCATGATTCCACCTTCACCAATATTTTTGTCCTCTTGCTGCATGTGCGTGGGACGACGAGTTGGATGCAAATTCCAACAATGAGAGACAACATGTCCCTTCCTTTGACAAAATGTGCAACTCTTAAGCACTTTCTGAGAAAGTTCTCTTTGCCTTTTCTGCTTCCTATGTGCTTTCTTTTTCAACCAGCATCTTGAAGCAGCATGGTTAACTCCACCACAAAATGTGCAAAAAAAATTTCTTTCATTCGAACAAGCATAATTATTATTCTTTGTTGAAACATAATCAAATTGATCATGTGAATAATTATACCTCTTTTTCTGCTTGGAATGTCCATCCTTTTTGTGTTCGAAAGATGATGAACTAGTAGAGGAGACAACTTTCCTTTTCAGACTTTCATCACTGTTCTTGTCTTGAAAACTGCTTAAATTTTCATGCTTGCCATAACCAACATGTTTACCTTCTACTTTCTGCAATGATGACTTCAAACAATGGCAATCATCCTTAGAAAAATCTTGACATAAATTCATTTGAGAACTTGGAACAAAGGTTCTCTTTAAATTTGCATCACATTCTTGAATGAATGTGCTCAAAGCTTCGCCATTAAGTTGCTCATAGCCAAGACCAATATTCTTGGGATGCTCCACAACTCAAATAGGTTCAACAATGCCTTGTGCATGCTTGCCCAAACCTTTGCCTTCTTGATAGCCCATTTTCAACATCAATTTGGAACCAATACCTCTTGTATGCCTTTGAAAAGAACCAACACACTTTTCAATGGAGGAAATTGAAGACAAATCAGAATGATTTACCTCATGATTTACATCCTGAAGATGAGGTATTTTATTGGACAAAGCTTCTTGAGCTTGAAGAAGCTACAACTCCATATCATGCAATCTTTGAAGAATGGATTCTTTCTCTTCTTGCATAGCTAGCAATTGTGCACGAAGCTTAATGCTTTCTCTTTGATCCTCAATGAGAATCTGCACCATGTCCTTCACCTTAAAGAACTCATTCTTCATGTCATCATTGAAGAATCTCGTGAAGGAGGAAACTTCACTTGTAGAAGAAGTTGACATTATGTAAATGTTCAAACAACCAAAAGTAACTTCCAAAGAAAAGTCCTCAAAGCTTTCAATCAAATGACAAGCTTTTAGCCAAATGTCAGTTAAGACCCCTTCTCATTCAAGCAGCCATAAAACACAAACTATTGGAGTTTGTTTTCCAAAGATAATCTTGAGGTAAATTGGGTAAGGAAAATAGTCTTCAATCCTTTCCAAGACTCAGCTAACAACAACTATCCTTCCAACTCAGGAAAACTCATACATGCAACCATTTTGCAACCAATAAAACGGTAAATCTCTTACACTGTTTTAAAACCTTTTGCACAATAACAAATGCTCAACCCGAGCTCTGATACCATCTAATCTGAAAATGGAAGGTACTTGAAAATGGTGCAAGGTATCCATTTTCAATTATGTAAATGAGTGCAAAAATACTCTAAGTTTAAATCTGAAAATGTGAGAACTTCATATTTCTAATACAGAGATAGACTGTAGGGGCATTTATCGGATATTTCACCTTTCAAATAAAGGATGAATCCAGAGGCTACCTGGCCCTCTTACAGACTCTGCCTAAAGAAATAATAGAATTAAACACTCAGATTTAATTAAAATGATCTTGCTTTAAACTTGACGTTATGCAGAAATTTAGCTTGCAAATGGTGTATGTCTTTTCACTGTTTATGTATCTTAAGTGTAATTGTTTTTGCTGAAACTTAACATGGGTATCAGCAACAATATTCAGCAATATAATATAGGAGTTCACCCCAACTCTTGGGATACATCTCTTGGATAAAGCCTCCCAAAATGGGTTTGTCCTCTTGTATTAAAAGCTCTCAAATGCAATACAAGATTATAAGTGTCTCAATAGAAAAATCTGAATATATAAACTGATTCAGAAGGCAGGAAAAAGCTAATAATTCCTTTTCAAATTCACTAAACAGTGAAAGATTACCATTAACAGTGATTTCTTCATCAATGTCCTGTTGGTGCTTTGAACTTCTCTGCAACTTTTTGGGCTATATAAGTCCTCAAATTCCTTTGAAACCACTTCCAATGGCTTCATAAGGTCTAAATTATCTGAAATAGAGCTTTTTTTCACCTCAAATTGATAACCACAACTCAAAACAGCTCAAACCCCAAAATGGCCATGGTGGCCCTGAAAACTCTCCTAAAGGTTTTCGGCCTCTGAAAGTCTTCAAACAGAGATAAGACCTGTTCCAATGGCTCTATAATGCAGGAAATAGTCGAAAATGACTTTTGGTTCACCAAAAAAGGTTAACCACAGCTCAACCAAACTCAAAACCCAAAATGGCCCTAGTGGCTCAAAAAGCTTCTCCGAAGCTAAAAAGGCTAAAAATGAGCTCCCATGGCTCTAAAACCTGTGCCATTCAGTCCAAAATTCTGAGAACATATGAAATCAAAAAGAAATTCGTTCCAAAAGGTTGAGTAATGAGAAAGTTATGACCAAAAAAACTTTGCCCCAATTTCCTCCACTAAATGTGGGGCAACTGCCAGTTAACTCCACTAAAAGTGGAAGTCCGCCTAAATTTGGGAGCGCCTCCAGAATCTCCGCCATATTAAACTCCACTTAACTGAAGCTTAATTAAATATTAAACTTGATATTAGGCTCCTTAAGCACTCTTAACATTAAGCTCCCACACTGGTCATATGATGAGGTTCCATGGGAGGAGGGATGGCCCCTCCGTGCTCCGCCGGACCCACTCCACTAAAAGTGCAATAACTTCTTCATACGGTGTCCGCTTTTCGAACCATTTATGGCGCCAGAATCAGGAAGACGAGACCTATGAAACCATATTGGTTTCAACCAATTTTGAACATTTTAAATTTTGAGTTTTTTTTCCATGGCTTGGACTTGAGCTCCTGATCAA
>JAXQQM020074093.1:0-12804 GCA_034641835.2 Pinus albicaulis
TGTGTTAGGTCTCTGTAATAAGCAAGATTGGAAAAGTCCGATCACAGAGTTAACATCATTTCAACCAACTTTGGGATTCTAGGATCTAGCCCTCCTGAATCCGGAGAGGGATCTCTCCAATATGTACAAAGATGGATATTGTCTTTGAAGTTTAGAATAATGATATTAGGCTAGTTATGAGGTCCGAGGGTTTTGTTTTGTGTTGGATGGTTGAACATAGTTGCTGTCTGAGGCGGAAAGATCTATGTGCAAATAGGTTCAAAGGTGAGAAGTTGCAAGCACCAGAATAGGTTTTGACTGAGAGGAAAGATGATGACAGTTTCAGTCCATTGGGCTATGGAGTCATAATAGGGTTTAATTGAAATAGCAAGAGGCAAGAGTGGTCCATGGTGCAAGTCATCTATGTCTAAGGATCTCTTTAAGGTTTTATTTATGGAATGGAATGATACAATAAGAGGGGAGAAAACAGATGCAGAACAAAGAGCAACCCAGGATCTGGTAAGTACTTTGAAACTAGCCAGCCTTTGACCAAGCACTTAAGGAAAACATGAAAGCAAACTAGGATCTGGTAAGTACTTTGAAACTAGCCAGCCTTTGATACAATTTCAATAGAAAACACAAAAAAAAACGAAGGGAAACTTGAAAGCAGCCTTTGGAGCAGAAACTAGCGGGCCGGGCTCACCACGAATCCTCTTCTAGCTCTTCTTTACTTAGTTACTTTCAAGACAATCACAAAGATAACACAGGATGGTCTAAGATCTGATAAGTACTTTGAAACTAGTCAGCTTTTAACACATTCCAAGGGAAACAATCAGATAGCTATGCAGACAAGTCTCGGACCAGGGCTAACCATATCTTCCTTCTAGTTTATCTTCACACAGCTATGCAGAAAGTAACATTCAAAAATAACATCCAGCTAAGACAATAGGACGAGGGAACGCCAACATTCCTATGCTTGAACTAAATTAAATCATTTCTAAATAACACAGTTAGAAGAAAACATTGGGATAAAGATTTCTCAGCCAGAGAAGGTTACTGATATACAGTAGGTCCTAATACTATTTAAACTGTTCTTTACAGAAGAAGATGAAATAGATTGAAAACAGAAATAAAACACAAGTTACGATAAGAATAACATCACTGTCAACATAGACCAGGATCCCATAAATCAGCTTGTATTGATGCTCCAAACCAGTTACAATCTTCAAGTCCAGTGTTTTAGTTCATCTCTTCTTCACAACCTAACTTATCTGGTACAAGCAGAGCTCCAAGAGCCAATGAAACCACTATTTACAGTCAAGAGTTTCCAGCTCAATTACATTACAATGCTTCAGCAATTTAGATTAACAACCAACCCCTCACTCATCTTCTATGGAAGTATTTATAGAAGAATGAGGAGGTGAGATCTGATAAAAGATCTCAAAATCAATTAATACAGGCATTAATGTATTCACGGCCTTTGAGGAGCCCAGCGAAGAACTATACAGGTGTTCTACTGTATTGAATGATGTACACTCAGAATTTAAGCTCGGTGGGAGCTTTGTTTGACATTTGAGGTTCTGCGTACTGTTGGGGTCACTCTGCACACATTCTGTCATTAAATTTGGGGCAGAAATAACTTCTTTGGTTGCTTCGAGGCAAAATATCTGATCTTGTTTAGTAAATTCAGCCTCTGATTGAGCGTCTTGAGACAATAGGTGGCACTGTGGTGGTTGAGGAATCAATTTGCCTCAAAGTATGGCGGAGGCAATATGTCCGATAAAACACTTTTAGATTTTTCTATTGAATCGTGTTTTTAGGATGGGATTAGGCTTTTCTTGAGTGAACTGCCTTAGCCGTAATCCCAATTTGTCCACTAACTGCTCTCGGTTCATTTTTAGTCTTCAATCTCTGATACCCTTTTTTCTGCATTGTTCTTGACGGCTTTCTCTATGGTGCAGGGCGGCGCAGGTAGGAAAAGGCATCAATGCCTCATGAAACACTGATGAAAACATGAATTTGCACATCAGGGCTTCGATTTCCTTTGAAAATCAAAGAGAGAGGCTGTCACCTCATCTTTCGAATTTCTTCGAATATAGCGGAAAATGTTAAACCCCGTAAAATACAAACGAGGTTATGAAATCGCGTTCATAGTGTTAAACCGCAGACAGGAGGTCATGGCGAGGAAGCAGTGTCGCATCATGATCGAAGCCAGATTGACTACGGGAGATGGGCGGGATGTAATGGGCGAAACCTTTGAAAATTACAAAATATATTGTTTTCGATTTTACAAAGGAAAAAGGCGCGTTTGATATGAATGGAGGGGGTATCATATGGTGGGCCCGGCGGGATCGATCGCAAATCGCAAAAGTGGAAAATGCGATGGCGGATTATGCGACGGAGAAAAAATGTGATTTTGCGTTGGGCGCCCAATTGCGGGGCCGTTGGGCGCATGGAGGAACATATGACTGAGGAGTTATATAGGGAAGGAGCTTATCGCGGCACAAAATTTTCGATTTTGCGATGGATCGCAGCACAAATTTTTGCGATGAACACTTTTAAAACAAAACTGCAATTTGGATTTCTACGATCTGCGCTTTGCGATAAACGCCAAAGGGTTTAGAACTCGGTTCCAGGGCACGAGTATATGGATGAAAAAGGATTAGGGGCCTAAGCTCAAGGGGGCTTAAGTCCTATACTTAAAAACATGTATTTTCATGGTTTTTGAAGGGTTTTTTGAAAGAAATGAAGGCTTCGGTAAGGTTAAAAAGTGGGTTTTTAACCTTATAAAAGGGATTTTAATGAAATGGAAAGGGAGAAACATGAAATTGTGGGGTTTTTTTATGGGAAATGGAGAATAGAAAATGAGGTTAGTGAGGAAGAAAAGGAAGTGGACCAAGGGGTTATGCAGCAGTATTTAACTTGGGATTTTGGAAGGATTTCAGAGGCTTTTGAAGTGTGAAAAAGTAGTAAAGGATTTGGACAGAGGAAGAAGGCAGGAGGCCTTATAGAGACTCTAAGAGCCAACAAATTTTAGAGAAAAAATTTGTTCCTTGGAGGCTCCCAAAGTTTTAGCCACCTTTCTGGTCTAAATATATTATAGGTGGCTAACAGCGGCTCCATTTGGGGATGGTGCCTTCTTGAAGGCATCAAGAATTCAGACTTGATTTCTCTGGGGGGCTGACTGGTGCCTAGTCCATTGCTTGCTCTTGCTTTTCTCTGAAAAATAATCTCGGTTAAGAAAGAAAGATGAACTTCACCAATACAACTTCTACCTACCCAATCCTACTGATCTAGCATTTTTTCCTTCATCAGAGTGCACTTGGATTGGAAAACTCTTTTTACAACATTTTATTCTTTTAAAAGCATAAAAATTAATCTAATTCTACTCCTTATTTCTCCCTGAACTCAGATTAGACGGTTGAGCTCAGATGTTTCTCTACCTAATCTAGTGTCTGTTGGGTTTAAACTGTCCAACAAACTTTCATTCTCTAAATTCTAAGACAGAAATTCAAAAATAGTTAAGTCAAGATTGAACTGTTTGACTTGCTGTGATCTATGGCATAAAAAAAAGCTGCACATAGATTATTATTTGTAGAAAATTTAAAATCAAAACAGAAGGCTTAAGATCTGAAAGTTTCTTATTATGGCCTTCTCACTTCTTTTCAGCTCTATTTTCGCTTTTTCTTTGAGCTGTCTTTACCTTTCTTCTGGTTCAAGTTTTGAGCTGATTAGAACCAGGTCTTGATATTTCGTGACTCATATAAGAAAACATAGTTTTGAGTCATCATCTATTGGAAAGTTTGGTTCAGATTTTGAGTTTGTTTGAACCTTCATTTCTATCCTAATTTATCTACTGATAAGCCAAGATTAAATAGTTTGGCAAATCAAATTCACTAACCTATCAGCAGTAAATTCAAAAGCTAGTCAGTCAAGATTAAATTGTTTGACTAACTAGAAGTGTGTTTTCAGGAGTGGCATTTAAGCTTGTACACTTTCAGGTTTGTTTCTCTTTTTGGCATGGGGCCTTGCCTTTCTTGTTTTCATTTCTGCCCTCTTTTCTTTCTTTCTTTGTTTTTGTATTTTTTGATTTTTCATAACTTTGAATGCAATGGTGGATGAAATATTCACAATGGGAAAAGAAAAATAAAAAGGCTTCAGAACATAAAATGGTTTAAGAAAGGTAATGCTTAAGCATCCTGCCATTGACAGGATCCCCAAACAATTGTGTTCCATCCAACTCTTGTAAGTGAAAAGCATTATTACCAGCAGTTAAACGAATAGAATAAGGGCCAAGCCATAGATGGTCAAACTTTCCATGCTTTCCCTTGTCTTCCCTCCTTGAGTCCCACTTTAAAACTTTGTCCCCAATCTTGAAATTGCTGGCCTTTGTTCTTCTATAAAATATCTTCTTGATATTGTCTTGCTTCTGCAATGCTTTGTTATACACTTCCTCTCTGGTTTGCTGAAGATGAATGGTCTGATTTATTCTTTTGATTATGTCATTTTCTTCAGTCTGCAACTCTTGAATTAACTTCATAACTGGTACACCAAGGCTGTTAGGAAAAATTGCGTCTGTACCATACACAAGCTGGAAGGGTGACATACCAATGGATTTCTTCAAAGTTAATTTGTCAGCCCAAAGTGCATGGATCAGCTTTGTGTGCCAAGACTTTTTGTTGTCCTCCAATAGTTTCTTTATTATATTCACTAAGCTTTTGTTGGAAGACTCTGCAAGTCCATTACCTTGAGGGTAATAGGCTGTGGAGTGTCCCAATGTTATCTGGTACTTGTGACAGAATTCCACCATTTTCTTTGATCCAAATGCTGCTGCATTATCTATGATGATCTTGGTAGGACAGCCAAATCTGGAAAGAATATTGGTTTCTATGAATTTTATGATAACCGAATCATTGGCCTGCCTACAAGGAATGGCTTCTATCCACTTAGTGAAATAGTCTGTGGCGGTAAGAATCCACCTATGCTGGGCAGAGGATGGTGGATGAATCTCTCCTATGAAGTAAAGACCCCACTGTTGAAAAGGAGCTTCAACAGTGATTGGATGCAGAGGAAGGGGTAATAATTTTCTCTTGCCCTCAAACAATTGGCATTTATGGCAAGTAGTTGTCATTTTGTGAACATCATGAAACAGAGTAGGCCAATAGAAACCAGCCCTCAGAATTTTTTTGGCTGTTGACTTCCAGTACAAATGACCTCCACACTCTCCTTCATGGAATTCGCGCTTAACCTTTTCTGCATCAAACTCAGGCAAACATTTAAGCAATAGACCGCTTGCATTTTTCCAGTACAGAGATTTATCAATAATGCAATAATTTACAGCCTTTAATTTTAAGAACCTTGCCTTTATTTTTGATAAACCAGGAGGTGTTGATTCTCTATCCCCAAGGGGTTCGCTTTTTTCCGGGGATGAATGTGAAAACTCAGAATCTAACTGATCTAAATCACCAAATGACCTAGTCCTAAAGGGGTTTAAGAAGTCAGTTTGTGATTTCTGAAGAGCTGAAAGATTTTCAGGGATTGAATTAGCTCTTAGGGGTGATTTGAAAAAAGTTGAAAATTGTATCTTAGGAGACTTCCTAAGGATTCTTTCTGGGTTATCAACTATCTTAGGTGGATCAGGGTCGGGATGGTCTCTAGTGTGAATCTTCCTAGGAGCCACTATGGTACATTTTTAGACCCAAATGAACAAGAAAAGTTCAACCAGATATGACAATCTTTGAGGGGTTAACTAATCTGTTTTCTTAGTTCTAATCCTACAGCCTTTTAACTAGGTTTGAAGGGTGTTGTAATGATGAGGGTTATTCCCAGTGGAGTCTTAAGGTCTGTTCAGGATCGTGGAGTCGCCAGGTGGAAAGTCTAGAGTGTTTTCAAAGGAGTACACTTTCCACCACAGTGTTTGTGAAACATTCCTTTTCAAGGATATCTCAAAACACAATAAACTCTAACCAGAGATTCGGGTTCAACTCTGAGTCGCCAGAAATGTTGGGTCTCTGTAATTTATTAGCAAGATTGGCAGAGTCCAATTACAGAAACAACATCGTTTCAACCAACTTTGGGATTCTAGGATCTAGCCCTCCTGAATCCGGAGAGGGATCTCTCCAATATGTACAAAGATGGAAACTCCTTGATATTTCGAGGATATGAGATTTTCAAGATGGCTTCAATCATCTTTGGATCTATCCTTATACCCTCTTCAGAAATAATGTGCCCAAGAATTTTACCTTCTTGGAGACCGAATAGTGTCTTCTTAGGGTTTAAAGATATTCCAAACTTTCTGCATTTCTCGAAAACTTTTCTTAAATGTTCTAAGTGCTCTTCATTTGTCTTTGAAAACACAGTAACATCATCAAGGTATATAATGATGAAGAAGCCAATTCTTATAGAATGCTATGTCCATAGCTCTCAGAAAAGGTTTCTCCAGCATTCATTAGACCAAAGGGCATTTTCACATACATGAAGGTGCCCCATGGTGTAGTAAAGGTTGTCTTTAATTGATCAGCAGGGTGAACTAAAATATGATTGTACCTTGAATAGCCATCAAGCAAAGAAATTCTTTTAGACCCTACCACCCTTTGTAAAATATGATCCATCTTGGGTAAAGGGTATTTGTCTTTTAACGAAGCTTTGTTTAAGTCTCTAAAGTCTATACAAAGCCTGATTTCTCCAGTTTTCTTCCTAACAGACACCAGATTAGATACCCATTCAGAATATCTAATAAGGACAATAATACGAGCATCATACATTTTCATGATTTCCTTCTGAACCAACGGCAACTGGACAGGGTTTATTATGCGCAGTTTCTGTTTGAATGGTTTTTGGTTTTCTTTAAGAGGGATTTTGTGCTATATTATTTCGGTGTCATAGGATTTAAGATCTTCATAACTCCATGCAAAAACATCAGAAAATTCTTTGAACAACTCTATGTATTTGAGTTTAATGTGAGCTGGCAACGTCTTGGATAGTTTGATCATTTTCGGTTTTTCTTCACTGCCAATATTGCATTCTTCCACTTCAGTCTCTACAGGCTCCAGTTTTGGCTTATTTTCCACATCGTTAAATCAAATTCATGCTCCAAAGGTGTTAGACCACTCGGAAAAATTTCATCTTCAGAATGCAGAGTTTGTAATTCTTCCGTTTCTAACTCTGCACTCAATTCTATTTTGTTCTTAAGTTTGCTAGACAATAGGTTAATATTGGCAGGTTAAGGAGACGATTCTTCTTCACCAAGAAAGTTTTCTTCACTGCAGTCTGTATCATAATCTGAATCTGAACTGTGGAGTTCAAACTCATTTCTGAATTGCATAAAGTCTTCTATTTGTTTTTCATTGTCAAACACTTGCCAATATTTTTCGTTATCAGGCACTACTGGTCTAAATTTTATCGGAGTTGTGTTGTCTCCAGTCTCATATGGCATTAGACATGTCCTGGCCGTAGAAGCTAAAATGTGGGCCTCAATGTTCTTTTTCCTTGGGATGAAACTCAGGTTTGACTCCTTAAATGTTGTCAAAATATCCATGACATCATTCTGATAGGCTCTAAGTCTGGGATGATTCGCATTATACTCCCCATTGACTTGCCTAATGATTAACTTCCGAATCTAAAATTACACATTAATTCTTCGCTCCTAATTTCTTCAAGAGATGCAGAAGCCTAAGAGAAGGGATTCATATTTTGCTATGTTGTTGGAACAGAAAGTTTAATTTGCATGAGATGATTCCGAGTGGTTGTTTTCGGTGTTAGTGATCCAAACACACACTCACCGACATTATTTCTAGTGCATGACCCATCAAAATACATACTCCATAAAGGACTGTCTTCGGTTTCGTCTGTGTGGCGATTGTCCTTTTTAACTATGGTGCCTTCTGACTGTTCATGATTAGCAGCACTCAATCGAATTTGTTTTGACTCCTCAAATTCTTCAATAGATTGAGGGATGATGCCAGAAATGTTAGGGGTATTTCCTGGGTTGTTAAGTTCTAAAAACAATCGACTCATGACCGGTAAATCAAGACCTATGCTTTGTTTACTAGTGTTTTCACATGTAGCAAACTGTTTGGACACTTCTGCGTTATTATACTCTTCTTCCCTATCGGTCTTTAATTTTGTTAAAGTGACTTGCTCACTAGGAGTTTCATTGTTAAACATGATAAAAGAATCAAGGCCTGTGTTGACAGACTATATAGGAGATTTTCGTGGTCTGTCTTGACTTGTAACCGTGTATTGCATACGAGACTCCCTGTAAAGTCTTCTGGTCTGATTGAAAACCGGGATGGTCGCATATGTCATGTCCATCTGCATAGTCCCCTGTAACTTAGCTCCCCAGGATCTCGATAATAGCATTCCATACTTTGGGGGGACATCAGCCACAACAATGTCCATGAGTAAACATTTGGCAGGAATCTGGGCTAGGTTAACACAGAGGTCTTTGATCAATCCTAGACATTTTACTCTACTTGAGTCAGAGGAGTATAGGTCTTTGTAGGGTCTGGTAATTTCTAAACCAAGGCTCTCCATCACAGCTTTAGGCATTAAATTATGAGAAGCCCCTGAATCATGCATAGCGTTGTGTAGAATTTTGTCATGAATGTTCAAACTTACATAAAAGGGAGGAACTGGTGCTTCTTGAAACTTCCCTTCAATCTTAGGGCCAAATAAACTCTGTTGGTTGGTCGTCACTAAGGTTTTAGTATCTCCATTTTCCTCTATATTTAAAGCCTTCAAAATTTGGTTCCTATATACATGTTGGGCAGCTAACTCAGTTAATGGAACGGAGATTTTGATCTTTAAGATTTCCTGTTCCAGGCTGAAAGGGGTTTTATTCTTTGAAGCACTTATTTCAACCTTATTAGCTGTCACTCTATCAACAATTACAGCTTGCTGATTGAAAGTTTTATTTGACACAGGCGAATAATATAATCAGTACTAGTTGAAGTGTTAGTACTGTGATAATGCACTCTGTTTTTAGAATTTTGGAGTGTTTTTCTCTTTATCCTTACCGATTATCGGCCAGCATTGTTTGTCTTTTGTTTGGCTATTTTGGGTTTAGTTTCAAGTCTTGCTTTTGAAGTTGTCGAGTTTTTTTGGTGTTGGGGCTAGTTGGCTTGGTCTTGCTTCTACTGTCATGTCTCTTTGAGATTCTATGTGACATTTTCCATGTCTTGATAATCATTTTCATTACCATCTCTTTTGTCATCATAAAGTGTAAAGACCTTGATTTCTATCATAATGAGCAGTCATATGTCTCTTCCCCAAACATGTTGATATCATCTTCCTCTGTTATCTCCTCTGTTTCCTCAACCTCACTTATTTAGTTTTGATGAAAGGGAGGAGTGATCTGTTGATCATCTTCCCTAGGTTTGTTTGGAGGTTGGTTCCTTCTAAAATTCCGACTCTGGTTCTGGTTTTTGTTTTAAGGAGCAGTTTGGTTTTGACTTGCTTGTGCTCTCTCAAGGATGCTCATTTTCTTCATCATCTCCTCCATCATTCTTTCCATCTTTGAGTTGGAAGTAGAAGGGGCATTTTTCTCTCTGAAGGATACTCTCTTTTCAGTTTCCATTCTTGCTCTCTTCTCCATTAGGTTGACTTCCATAGAAAGAGCACCCTTTTGCATATCTTCAAGAGTTGCAAAATCTCTCTCCCTCAGCTGATAGGCCATCTCAGGATCGAACCCTTCAGGAAACTTGTTTAAAGCTGAGCCTTGTGGAGGTTTTAGTTCTGGGGAAAGTGCGTTATACACACTATTGAATCTAGTGCAATAAGCTTGAACACTTTCCCCAGTGTCTCTATGTAGATTTTTATAGTCAGCAAGGACTTGGAGAGGGTTTTTCTTTACTTACCATTTGTTTAAGAATGTTTTATGGAAGGCTTGTAGATCACGGATACTATGGGGATTTAAACCTTTGAACCATTTCCTCACTTCTCCCCCTAAGCTTTGAGCAAATAACCTAAGTTTTACCGAATCATCATCAATTTCATTTCTGTCAAAATAGTCATTCATCTTATCCACATGTTGCAATGCAGTTGTAGCATGGTTAGCATCGTATAATGGGATTTTGGACTGATAGTCCTGTGGAAGATTGACTAGTGGTACAGGAAGGACTAGGGGAGCATACCATGCGGCCATGGCAGGAGGTGGAGGTGGTTACAAATTTACAAAGGGAAAGTGGGCTGAAGTGGAGTGGTTTGAACAGTGGATGAAGGATGAAGGGACGTGGATGGAACAACAGTAGATTGCTGAGCTGATCTTGGATGAGAGACACCTAAATTGTGAAGGAAATGTAAATCAGGAGGTGTTGTTTCTCTACTACCAGGATGTTCACTTGTCTCTGGTGATGAAAGTGAAGACTCAGAGTCTAGCTGGATTATATCATCAAATGACCTAGTTCTAAATGGATTCACTAAGTCAGCCTGTGATTGATGTAGAGCTGTAATATTTTCAGGAACTGAATTAGCTCTCAAGGGTGATATGAAAACAGTTGATAATTTAATCTTAGGAGACTTTGAGATGCTTTAGGATTATCAACTATCTGGTGGGTTAAGTCTGGATGAATTCTAGTGTGAATCTTTTTGAAACACTATGCTATGTTGTTTTAGACCCAAATAAACAAGAAAATTCCAGCAGATGACAATCTTGGAGGATTCTTCATCATTTTCTAATTTAATCCTATAGTCCTCTAACTGAATTTGAATGATACTATAATGATAAGGGTTCTTCCTAGTGGAGTCTTAAGGTCTGTTTAAGGATTGTGGAGTTGCCAAGTGGAACTTTTTAGCTCCTTTCAGAGGTAAAAGGTCTTATGGTCCACCACATAATTTATTTAATTCCAATCTGAAATATTTTTAGGTTTTTCTAAGTCAATTTTCAGTTTTGTGGTTGTTAAGAATATCCTAACTTTGTTTCAAAACTTAGCTAAGGTTGCAAGACAAAGGTAGTCTACTCTTATGGCTAAGCCAGCTGATTTTTCAAGGTTAGACGAAGTCTTAAGAGGAAGCTAGGGTTTACCTAGTTTGTCACTGATTCAAACAAGTTTCATCATAATTACCTATCTTAGGCAGTGCTTGAAAAGGCTGATTTTTACTCTCAAATTGTTCTTGAATAAAGGGTTTTCTGAGGTATTAAAAACACTCAGTTCCCCAATATGGTCGCCAGAAATGTTAGGTCTCTGTAATTTATTAGCAAGATTGGGAGAGTCCAATCACAGAGTTAACATCATTTCAACCAACTTTGGGATTCTAGGATCTAGCCCTCCTGAATCTAGAGAGGGATCTCTCCAATATGCACAAAGATGGATATTGTCTTTGAAAAGCTTAAGGTAATGATATCAGGCTAGTTATTAAGGCCAAGGGTTTTGTTTTGTTTTGGATGGTTGAGCATGAAATGTTACTTGAGGGGAAAGTCCTAAGTGTAAAAAGTTTCAAAAGTGAGAAGTTGCAAGCAAATAGAACAGTTTTGGCAGATAGATAGATATATTTGGTTTTAATCCATTGGGCTATGGAGTCACTGTCGGGCTTTAATTGAGCAACAACATCAAGAGTGATCCCTTCATGCGATCATCTATACCACAAGTTGTTGAGTTTTAAATGATGGAATGGAACAATAAAGTGTTAGAGGGATGGAAACTGATGATAATTTCTCAGAGGATTTATAGTCAGTCCAAACAAGAAAAAGCCTCTTAAGTAACTGTTTAAAACCAACCAAGGACAGGGCTAACCATAGACTTCTTGGGCAAGTTCTTATTAAAGCAGCTTAATTGACAAAAAATCCAGTGATCCACATAATCACCTTCAGAAAGTATGAAAACATATAAGAGAAACGAAGTGTAACTTAAGATCAGATAAAGTACTTTTAGCCTGATGCATACCGATCCTTTGAGAGCTTCAGAATCTGCCTTTGGAGAAAAAGATCTAGGAATCAGGGCAAACCATATCTTCTCTAGTCTAACTTTAATAGCAAATAATGGAAATAACATTCGAGAACAATGTTTGAGCAAATAGAAGGACGAGGGAACGCCAACATTCCTAACTGTTTAAGCTGTATTGAATCATTCTTAAATAAACAAATTTGAAGAAAACATCAAGATAAAGATTTCTCATCCAGAGAAGGTTACTGATATAGAGTAGGTCCTAACCCTATTTATACTGTTCTTTACAGCAGAGTATGAACAATATGGCATACGTAGAAGGAAAAACAATTAACAAAGAAAGAGGCACTTCACCAGTAATATAGACCAGGATCCCAAGAAATAGCTTGTTATTGATATCAAACCAGTTACAGTCTTCAAGGTCCAATGTTTCAGTTCAGCAATCATCTTCACTATTCAACCTAGCTACTCTATCACAAACAGAGCTTCAAGGGCCAGTGAACACTATGTACAAATATAAGTCTCCAGCTCAAGTGTATTTCAAAGTTTTGCAACCAACAATTTCTCCTCTTCTTCTGAGGTATTTATAGAAGAATGAGGAGGTGATCTAAGAAAATATCTCTCAGGATAATTAATACAGGTTCAAGACTTCTCGGCCTTTTGAGGGGCTCGAGGGAGAAATTTTCAGGTGGATCACTGTATTAACTTTTTTACAATAAATATCAAAGCTCAGTGGGAACTTTATTTGACTTTGAGGCTCTGTACACGGTGTGGAGTAACTCCTTGGCTACGCTGGAGGCGAATATTAGATTTTCTTCAATAACTTTGGCCTCTGTTCTAAATGGTTTGAGGCGACAAGTGGCTCTTTGGTAGCTGAGGAATCAATTTGCCTCAAGTTGTGGCGGTGGAGGCTTTCTGTCTGATAAAACACTTTAGGTTTTAT
>JAXQQM020086728.1:0-30391 GCA_034641835.2 Pinus albicaulis
AGACTCTTCTATGTCTGTGTCTGCCTGGGCGTTTTGTTGGAAAATCCGGGATCCTCGATATGATATTCGTCGATGGAAGGTTGCAGAACAGGTTGTATGGCATGGGAAGCAGGCCTGGAAATTAACGTTCGGTAGGACATATTTTAAGTTTCAGCACGTATTTTACGTTTGCTTAAAAATTGTGCACGTCAAACCTGACATCTAAAACACATTGGGGTCCATCATTTTGACGTTTAATTAAAAATCTAAACCGCAAAATTATATTATCCCTAAAATTACAAATCCCTAAAATTATTTATTATAACTCAAATTGAGTTTACAAAATCTAAAGGTGAGATTAAGTTTACAAAATCTAATCATAATGTACACAATACAAGTACATTGGTGATCCACCGAAAAAGTTTCCCCTAGGGCCTACAAGCTCCAATAAATCCACCGTGAATTTCTTAATTTACTTTGGAGCTCCCTGATCTGATTTGATAGCTTAGTACCTACCGTCTACAAACCTATGGCTATGGCGCTATATTATTTCAGTTTTGGGTTGTTGAAAATGAATGGGACATTAGGGGAATAGCTATATTATTTCAATTTTGGGTTGTCGAAAATTAATGGGACATTATGGAAATAATGATCCTCCATAATAATATTAATGACAAAATTTAATGGCTCTTTTATTAGCAGTGGAATTTACCACTTTCACCTTTGGCATCGGGTTTCATAAATTATGTGTTTTATTTCCCTCCCCATTGCTCTCCGTTAACAATTGCGAAGCTCTCCGTTAACAATTGCGAAAAGAAACAACATCAAGCAATATATCACTTGCATTTTTAATTTACCCGATTACACTGTTGAATTTATCGAAGTCTGCATTCTTTCTCAATCTTAATATAGTAAACAACTCATGAAAAATGTTTAAAGTAAACTAAAAGGTGATTTCTTCTAACCAGCGTGGGAAGCATCTCAAACTCAGGTTGGTAGCTTGATGCACCTTCAAATTCAAGAAAAACAATTGTGTGAGTTTTGTTCTTTATATTTTATTCTATTTGTATTGATTCTATTTTGTTAACACTTATGGTTTATAATACATTAATAATATATAATAACTTTTTTTATATGCTTCTGCGCAGCCCATATTGATCCACGAAGTTAGAAACATTATCCGAGGAATTTATGGACATGTTCTCCTCTCAGTCATATTGAAAGTTTCATATTGGAATTGCAGAGTAACCCAACTCACCACTACTTAGAAAATTCGAAAATTCCATGTGAGAAAACAATTGTGAGTTTTTTGTTTCACTAATTAAATTAATTTATTATGTGATTTACTCAAGTTTTTGTGTTTCAAGTTTTTGTGTTTTTGAAAACTCTATGTATTGCTAATTTTTTGTAATAAGAATTTTAGTAATTATAGATCAGCATTTCCAAAATTCTTTATACCTTAATGAAAATTCTTATTATAAATTATGCTTCAATAGTGATTACTCACATCTCCCTAAAATTACTAAGCGCCACCATGTTTCACAATTTTCTTATTTGGTAATTACACGCTATATTACATGCTATTGACATTTCAGATTTCACGGTGCAAATTATTTGGTTGCAGAATTTTTTATGTTTTTGGTCTAAAGTTTACACTAAATTTTGTTATTTTTTATATATTTTTTAAAGAAATTATGGTTTGGTTTTAGTTGTTTTTAAATGCATATATAAAATCAATACTATAAAAAAATTTAAGAAATGATACAAATTTATTAACTCAATCTTCAAATTATGATTTTTTTTTTTTTTTTTTAGAAATGGAGAACATAGAAATCATAAATTTTCTCGATTTAAAATTCGAATTAAATGTTAAATAACTCATGCATCCTAACTTTATCATACCAAATTTATGACATATGTGATTTCAAAATTGAAACCATTCATGATCTTAGAAGGTGATCGAAAATTTCTATTTGAAAGGTTATTCTAATATTATAATGTAATTCAGAGCTTAACTCTCATTTATAGTAAATGATTGCACACAACATTACAACTTGACTGCCATTTTGAATTTTCCATGCACTAATACATTGTGGCTATTTATAGCTCCTACTAACTTTGATTGAGTTCAAGGCTCGAATCTAACTGTGATTATGAAGGACCTTCCACTAACTTTATCTAACCAAATTCATTTTTCTAACCTGACTCTATGGTTATAATTCATTAACCATAACTTAAGACTTAAACAACTATTAGGAACCTACACTATATAAACAATGTTGTGCATATTTCATTTGTCACAATTTATTTTCTTACAAATTTCATTCATCCAAATATCAAATATCAGTGCTCATGATTATACACCGTGACTCTAAATATTCTTCCTTCCAATAAAGGAAAGTTTCTGGAATGAAATTGGCATTTTGCAAAAGAGAAGTAAAAGTAATTTTATTTTTTACTTTACATTTTTCTCATAGTAATCATCAAGAGTTTTGAGTACTTGTATAAAATTCTAATGTAAACAAGTCGTTTTAGATTGAACTTGCACAACAAAAACATGTACTTGTGATTGACATTTTTTACTTTACTTTTTATTTTTTTGCTGAATTACCAATGCTCATATATAATTTTAAGTAATCTTGGATCATGAACATGTACACCTATCCAAAAGTTATGAATCTTGAATAAATCTTATAGTTATAATATGGAAAAGTGCTAGTTATCCAAAGCCTTTATAAAAACACAGTGTATGTGAAACACTAAATAATGTGTATGATTCTATGTTAGTTTTGTGCAATTTTGTTATGTAACCAGCTCCAAAAAATAGAAGAAAAGAGATATCAACGCCTTAGAAATAAGCCACTTCGAAGGGGCAACCTCCAATACATTACATAAATGAACAATTCTTGGATGATTCAATTTACAAAACCTCCTTTCTATATATAGGAGTCCATGGGGCCATAATGTAATCCTAGTGGGCCACAATGTAATCCTAGCCGACCTAACAATAATAATTTAAGGGCACGATAATAACAAAATGGGGGTTACAAGGGTACAATAATAACAATAAGGGGGTTACACTAACAACAATAAGGGACTATACTAGTAATATAGGGACCTAACATGCCCCTCTCCTTCAAAAAAGTGTTGTCCTCAACGCTTGAGTAGCTCTGGGTGCTTCTGTATAAAATTCTCATCCTCCATGTAGAATCTTCAGTGGGTAAGTTCTTCCACTTGATGAGATACTCTGAAATTGATCGATTCCGTAGTTGTCGAGTTCTTGTTTCCATGACCGCTTCTGGTTCCAATATGATTTTTCCTTCCTCATCAAGTTCTGGCAATATTGTTTGAACTGAAAGATTTTCACCTATAACCTTCTTTAAGCATGAAACATGGAAAACTGGATGTACTCGCGAAGAAGCAGGAAGCTCCAATTTGTATGCCATAGTACCAATCTTTTGCAACACCTTGTAAGGACCATAGTACCTTGGCGATAATTTATTATCCTTCTTTGCTTGCTTGAGGGACATTTGTTTGTATGGTTGTAGCCGTAAAAATACCCAATCTCCTACATCAAAACTTCTCTCGCTGCGATGTTGATCTTCCTGTTGTTTCGTTCGATTTTGTGCCAAATTTAGGTTATTCTTTAAGAGTTGGAGAACTTCTTGTTGATGCTCGATGTGATCTTCCACTGCTTGAACCTTCGAATTTTCCCTTAAATATGATGTGATGGATGGTGGATGATATCCATAAAGTGCCATAAATGGGGTAATTTTTGTTGCAGTATGGAAGGAAGTGTTATACCACCATTCAGCGAGAGGTAACCACTTGACCCATTGTGTTTGTTTATCAGATACAAAACAACGAAGATATCCTTCCAAACATTTATTTACTATCTCAGTTTGACCATCAGATTGAGGATGATAAGATGAGCTATGAGCTAATTGAGTACCCAAACGAGAAAATAACTCCGTCCAAAAATTTCCAGTAAAAATGGGATCTCTGTCGCTCACAATAACCCTTGGGCTTCCATGTAGCTTTTGAATTCTATCCATAAATGTAGTAGCAACTGTACTTGCTTTAAATGGATGAGATAATGCACAAAAGTGTGCATACTTGGTAATTTTATCAATTACCACCATGATGACACTTTTTCCTTTGGACTTAGGTAAACCTGTGATAAAATCCATTGAAATCTCCTCCCAACGTTGACTTGGAATGGATAAAGGTTGTAGAAGTCCCGGGGTCTTAATTGTCTCAACTTTATTCTGCTGGCAAACCAAACATTCCGCCACAAACTTTTGAATATCAGATTTAAAGCCATCCCAAAAAAATTCTTTCTTCACCCTGTGGTAAGTTTTTAAAAATCCTGAGTGTCCTCCTAAAGGAGAAGTGTGCAATTCAAGAAGAATCTTTTGTTTTAGTTGGGAATTCTTACAAAGATATAAGCGATCTTTGTACCATAAGGAATCATTTTTCCAACTAAATGTATCGGATGTACTAGGATCTTGCTGCAACTTTTGAATGAGTGTCCATACATCTTTGTCCTTCTTCCATTCATCTCTTGCTTCGGTTATCCAATCTGGTTGGATAATAGAAATGGCACAAAGCAATGCTTCCACCTCTTCATTCTTTCTTGAGAGTGCATCTGCAACAACATTAAGCTTTCCTTTTTTGTAGATTGTTTCAAAGTCATAACCCAACATCTTTGTGACCCATTTTTGCTGCTCTTCTGAAGATAGTCTTTGTTCCAAAAAGTGTTTAAGACTATCATGATCAGTTTTAACCTTGAAGTGTCTTCCCATTAGGTAAGTTCGCCATTTCTTTAGTGCATGCAGTATTGCTAACATTTTCTTCTCATAAATAGGTTTCTGTAAATACTTTCCTTTGATTGGACGACTTTCAAAAGCAATGGGTCTTCCTTCCTGCATTAAAATAGCACCAATTCCATTTCATGAGGCATCACATTCCACAATAAAGGTTTTTGTGAAGTCTAGCGTAGCTAAGACTGGTGCTCGACACATTGCCTCTTTAAGATGTTCAAAGGCCTTAGTTGCTTCAGGAGTCCATGAAAATGCATTTTTCTTCAATAATGTTGTTAGAGGTGCTGCTATTCTCCCATAATTCTTAACAAACTTGTGATAATACCTTGTTAACTCGAGAAATCCTCGCAACTTCTTTATGGTTGTGGGGACTTTCCATTCCTTAATAGCTTTAATTTTGTTAGGGTCTACCTTAACACCCTCGTGAGGTACAATATGACCCAGATATTCCACCTCTTGTACTCCAAAGAAACATTTGGATGTTTTTGCATATAATTGTTTCGCCTGCAATAGTTTGAGCACCCTGTCAACATGTTCAACATGATCCTTCCAAGACTTGTTGTAGATTAGTATATCATCAAAAAATACTAGCACAAATTTTCGAAGGAAGGGTTTTAAAATGGAATTCATCAACCCTTAAAATGTAGAAGGTGCATTGGTAAGGCCAAAAGGCATGACCAAAAATTCATAATGACCCTCATGAGTTCAAAATGTTGTTTTTGGAATATCTTCAGACTTAATTCTAATTTGATGATATCCTGAACAAAGATCCAACTTGGTAAAATAAATTGCTCCATGTAATTCATTCAATAATTCATCAATCACAGGAATGGGAAATTTATCTTTAATGGTGAGCTTATTGAGCTCCCTATAATCGGGACACATTCACCATGATCCATCCTTCTTGTGTATGAATAATACAGGATCAGAGAAAGAACTTTGACTAGGTTGAATTATACGTGCCTCTAACATTTCTGCAATCATACGTTCAATTTTTCTCTTTTGGACATAAGGATATCTATAAGGCCTGATGTTTGGAGGAACACTTCCTGGAATTAAATGAATAGCATGATCATGATCACGAATAGGTGGGAGTCCTTTGGGAGTTTCAAACACCTTGGAATGATTGTCCAAGACTTGTTGGAGATCTGCAAAAATAGATGATTTTGATGTTGGAACTTCTAGTGAGCATAATTGTGAAATTACACCTTGTTGTTCTTTCTTTAGAAGATTTGTCATGACATTAGAGCTTATTATCTTTCCCAACTTCCCTACAATACCCCGTAATTCGACTTCCTTTCCTTCTGAAAAAGTTTTCAAGAAAAGTTCTTGAAAATTAAAAGCTATTGTCGCCAAAGATTGTAACCATTGTACTCCTAGTACAACATCAGTACCTCCCATAGGAATGGAGAGCATTGGACTAGTCAATACATATTCCCCCATGGTTAGCTTGATATTATGGCATTTTCCAGAGCAATTTATAGTTCCTCCATTTTCAACCATCACTTGACATTCTGGTGCTGGGTATAGGAAACAATTTAATTCCTTAGCTACCTTACAATGAATAAAATTATGGGTGCTACCTGAATCAATCAACACTATTACCTTTTTCTTCTTGATATTTCCTTCTATATTGAGAGTTTGAGGAGTGGTAATTCTTGCCAGTGCATTACACGATATGGTCGGATTCATTTCTTCCCCTTCTATGGCTGGTTCCTAGTGTATATCCTCTTCTTGTTCATTTTCTTCTTCCTCTTCACAATCTATGTAAAATAATTTCTTCTCAGCACACTTCTCTTAATAAAATTATGGCGACAAGGAAGCCTAAAATAATTTCTTCTCAGTAAGTGGTAGGCTTCCTTGTCGCCATAATTTTACATTCAATTTTTCTTGCCAACCTGAATGCCTTCTCCAATGAATCAGGTTCCAAAACGCGAACTTCATGTTGGATGTTATCCTTTAAAGTGCCTATGAAGAGATCAATCTTGTGTTCCTCTGGAATATCGGTTACCCTTATATTCAATTTTTGGAAGTCCTCAATGTGCTCCCCCACTAAACCCTTTTGTTTGAGATTTATCAATTGGCTAAAGAAGGTATTGCTCTTTGTATCCTCATAATGTGCTATCATTTCCTTCGTAAAAATTGACCAAATGAAAAAAAAATTATGGGAGCAAAGCCATCGATACCATACAAATGTATTTTTTTCTAAATGTAAAGTTGCAATGTGTACCTTTTGTGTGTTTTGCACGTTATGGAGATCAGAATATTGCTCCATCTGTAGTATCCATGTTACAGGATCCTTTCCATCAAATTTCCTCATCTCCATTTTTGGAATATGGTGGTTCTTCCCGCCAACATTAGAGTTTATGAAATCACGATTAACATTTATTTTGTTCTCATCATGAGTTTCTTCTACTATATTTTCACCATTATGAAACATTTCTTGTATCAACTTTGTCAAACCTTCCATGTCTGCTTTTAGATCATTCTTCATGTTTTCCATGTTTTCTTTCATGTCATCCATCTTAGCTTCCATGCCAGCTTCCATGCCATCCATCTTAGCTTCCACGCCTTTCTTCAAAACTTCCACTTCATTTTTTGTTGCTCTTTGCGAGATTGAAATTTGGTGCACTTGCTCTTGTAATTTTGATAGATCATGTTGCAATTCTTCATCTTCATGAGTCATAGTAGAGCCTTCTGAAGGCTTAATGGGTGTTGAATTATTTTTACAAGGCATATTTTAGAACCCAATACTGATATCTATTCTACAATATGCCCTTGGAATCAATTCAAATTGATTCTTCAAACAAGACTTATGCAATTCGGAAAAAAAAAAATACACACCTTTTTCTTGCTTTTGAGGAGCTCGATATTGAAATTGGATTATCTCTATGATTACAACACTCCAATATTTGAATTTCAGTACCGTTGTAGCCCTCTAAATTATCTTTTGAATGCCACAGGTCTAACCTGATTTGGATTCTCCAAGACAAAGTTGTGTCCAATCTCCCACAATGACCTAATTATGGACTGGTTCAGTAGAGTGAACTTGTACGACTTTCCACATGTCACTGTTTCATCCTTTCGATCTGAAATTGATAGCCACGAACTATAGTCCATGTAATTGCAACCACTTTTTACGGCACTCCAATCCGATGCTCAGAGAGAGAGTTATGAATATTTTCCCACGATCACCTCTTTGAGATGAAATTCTGGAGCATGAAAAATCACTACCTTCCACAGATCATATCTCCAAAAATATTACGAACCAAGCTTTGAAATTTTTTGACGATTTTTCTTAGGATTTCAGCTTCGCACCCTACAAATTTCAGATTTTGAACCTTCGTAGAAAAAACGTTATAGTGAAAATTCCACGATGACTTGTTTAGGAGCCTGAAAAAAAGACCTAACTTCCACAAATCATATCTCCGAAAATATTGCGAACCAAGCTCTGAAATTTTTAGGCGATCTTCCTCAAGATTTAGGCTTCGCACCCTAAAACTTTCAGATTCTGAAACTTAGTAGAAAAAAATTTATAGTGAAAATTCCACGACCAAATAGTGAAACCCTAGAATCCAAAGCTATGATACCAAATGTTGTGTAACCAGCTCCAAAAAATAGAAGAAAAGAGATATCAACACCTTATAAATAAGCCACTTCGAGGGGGAAACCTCCAATACATTACATAAATGAACAATTCTTGGATGATTAAATTTACAAAACCTCCTTTCTATATATAGGAGTCCATGGGGCCATAATGTAATCCTAGTGGGCCACAATGTAATCCAAGCCAATCTAACAATAATAATTTAAGGGCACAATAATAACAAAATGGGGGTTACAAGGGTACAATAATAAAAATAAGGGGGTTACACTAACAACAATAAGGGACTATACTAGTAATATAGGGACCTAACAAATTTTAATGTTACTGCTTGTATGATTCTATTATTAATGTTACTGTAAAAATAAAGTTTTGATAAAATGGACCATAAATTTCAATGGGGGAGTATATACTTATTCATAATTAAATAAATTGACAAACTAATTACAATATTACGTTGTCTATATAGATATAGTAAAATTTTTGTAACTCTCCATTACTTTAAAAATACTAACCAACTAAATAAAAAATCATTATTATATTATGTTCTAGTTCTTCTCTTATTTCAAACTTTACATTATCATCTAAATAAAGAAAATATATTCTAAAAATACAAAATTACTAATATATTTAAATAAATTTAATAAAATATTTTTATTATTTTTATTTATTAAATCATAAAATTACATTAACAAAATTTAGAACTATTAGATTCAAAAGTGTCATTCCATTTCATTATCCAATTTCAGATACTTTGAATGAATGCAAACTCATTTCATAGTTGTTAAATGTCACTCTCAAATCTCATTTTGAGGTGTTGAGTTGAATTATTATATATGAGGGTATATTTTTACTTGATTATGGGTTTGCATGTGAAGCTTGTTGAATTGAGTTGTTATATATAATAGTTAAACTTTATTTAACAGTTTTCTAAATTGCATTAGTATGATCTATTGTAATTGTTAATACTTTCTTTTTTAACATTTAATATTTTTTAACAATTTTTTTTTATGATTGGTTTAACAATGTTTATGTTTTTTAGATAATAAATAAATATGTATTATTAGAAAGTATTAACTTTAATTTTTACCTATGTTTTTTTATAGGGGTTATTATAAAATTACAAATGTCTCAAAAGAGAAAGATACAACTACAGTTGGGGAAATGTATGGATGGACAAAAAGACAAACTTCAAAGGCTCAAAACAATAATTTAGAAACATGTGAAGAAACCCATAATGTTCATGTACAACAAAAATTACATGAAAGTTTTGTGTAACATACACCAATAAATTCACATGGAAATTTAAGGAGTTAAAAAAAAAATTATACAAGTTACTCTCGGGTAACTATCCATTCACTATTAAATATTCCTTACTCATTATTACATAGAATGTTTACTAGTTCATAGTGTAATTTTAGAATAAGAATAGTAAGCTCCTTAACCATTAACAACCTCCATTACAGTACATTAACATAATATTGTATGATGTAACCTTCCACTCATTTCATTATACATGTATTCATCACATACTTGGCATTATGAAACTTCACAACAAGAAATGAATCAACATCATCATCTTGACACAATAACCAATCACATCATTGAACACCAATATACCCTGGAAACCCCGTAGGGTGAAAACCAACAAACGTTTAATTTTATTATTAAACGCTCGTGAGGGTGTTCAACCCTCACTCAATGGCTTATAAGAGAGACCATCCCTTAACCATCGTTTATAAATCTTACAAGGAAATATACAAATATCTAACTTAAAGCCATTACAATAAATATGATACCATTTACCCTCTGGTCTTCATATCTTCATATCTTGATGGCATGGTTGTACCTACAATGGTCCATCGTACACTGGATCATCTGGTATCTGCATGAACCATAATCATTTACCTGCCACCAGGTTAAGCATAATATCTCCTTTGTACATGTCACCATCATTCCCTGTCATTGATGTCATCTACAAGATTTATAGCATGATTTGATAAAGCCTTAATAAATAAATAATCAATATTTGAGTGATCCTTTAACACCTATTCATGTGCATATATGAGATGTGAATACAATGTCACAACATGCTTTCTTCTAACATCTCTACATTAGTGTGAGTAAGTAATTATCAATTCATGTCAAATAACTCCCACATTATTATGGCATTTTTCACACACGCACACATTCGTACAAGACAAATCACTATATCTGTTCAGGAATTCCTTTAATGGAAAATGACACAATGTGCATTCGCTTTACTTAAACTTTAACAAAATAACCACCACTTCAGCTTTTGCCTTTGGAGCTTGCAAATATAATAAAGCTAACACATTGACTGTTGTTCCTATGCATACAATGCATAAATATTCTAAACTTAATTTCCCAACAGAGTACTTAACATAATCGAATAGGCAAACTCATGATTCCTCTTCAAGGACATATAACATAATAGGCATGCAAAACATGGTTTTATTTTCCATAAAACTAATGGAATAAAACATAAGAATACATACCTTATTCTCAAAATATTATACCCACATTAGCCATGTATATATTTCAAGGAAACCAAAACATTTCTCTAGCTTTTGTACATGTATTTCAATCTTCTTTCCCAAAGAAATCTTTTCCAATGTAAGATAACAAAAATGCTATCATTTTCCACATATAAATGTATATTCTTTCCAATGAAATCTAATACAAATATTATATGAATATACGTGATCTTATTCTAAAGGAACTAACATAAACTAACATATTAATAATCACACAGTGTTTTCTTCTAAAGAAATATAATTGAATAGTTATTTTATCCATGGATTTACTAAATAACTAATCCTTACCAACACTATGGTATTTTATTCATGGAATTATGAATTAACTAATATTCACAAACACCCTGGTAATCTACCCATGGATTTATGAAATAAGTAATCTCTATTAATACCATGGTAAACTATCCATGGATTTATTAAATAATTACTATTTACAACATAGTTAATGAATACTAATCTGGGAAAACTTCTATTTTTTTCTTCATCGCACATGAAGATATTTCAAGAGTTTCCCTCTTTAATCTATTCAAGAAAATACCTTGGACTTGTTATCATTTCATAAACTAAATGAGTACAAAATCCCTTTTAAAATAAGAGGATGCATCTTCTATTTTCTTGCTTATACAATATTATATAAATATTTATATTAACGAATTACCTTCTTTAATCTATTCAAGAAAATCCATTTTAAAGTAAAGAACATGCATCTTCTATTTTCTTGAGTATACAATAATATATAAATATTTATATAAATATCTCTTTCCATATAAACATGGAAAATATTTTGAACATAATAAAACACCAGAAACAAATGAAAAAGCATTACTTATCTTTTATCATAA
Organism: Pinus albicaulis; assembly: GCA_034641835.2. Taxonomy (NCBI): domain Eukaryota; kingdom Viridiplantae; phylum Streptophyta; class Pinopsida; order Pinales; family Pinaceae; genus Pinus; species Pinus albicaulis. The sequence goes on from JAXQQM020086728.1 coordinate 11,807, forward strand.
GTGTTGACCTTCTGCACTTCTTAGCACCCATACGTTCTCCAATAACCCTCGTGATGCCTCAATCGTCTAAGTTATGATTCTTTATAGCTCTATGCTCTGACGTGCATCTCCCAAATGTTAACTCACGGCTGCATCTCTCTACTCTAGCTCGCACCCTCTTCACTTTTCTGCAGAGAAGTGCTTCAGAAATGCGTGGAGCAGCTTATTCTGCTACAATGTATGATACGTACAGTTCTGCTATTCCATGGAATAATCTTATCGCCAACTATAGTGGCTTTCTGTGCTAGACTCTGCTAAGCTTCTCACAACCTAAGATATTCAAGGGTATATGTATCACTTCTTAAGCCATCCAGCGAATATTATAACTATTATCAAGAATTCGTTTCACATAAAAATGATTCTTGATTTTCTTTATTAAATAGTTAAAGTCAAAATAATTTTACCATATGCATTTACGTAGGTTGAGTAGGTCTGTTACATACTCCCCCCCTTAAGAGAACACTGTCCTCGGTGTGCTTCTCTCACTGAAATTTAAACTTATACTCATGATATAATAATATAAACAACCCAAAGGGGCTCCTTCCCCTTGGCAATGAAACACTTTCATTTTCCTTAAATGTCATTTTTTTTTAAAAATAATGTTTTTATCCATATTCATAAGCAGGTATAGTGCAAAGAATATATCATTTCCATTTCTAACTACTTATCCCTTATTCAATTCATAAAAATATAGAAAAATCTCTATACGAACTTACCATTATTTACCACTTACTATTGGAAGAAATGATGGCTTTTATGCAAGCTCTCATAGAATGGTTGAACACCCATCAACACTTCCTGGAAAGAGCCTGTTATTGATGACTAATAATTCAATCACATTAGTCACATAGTTTCAATCAGATGAAATACTTGCAACTATCAAACATTGTTGCAATATAAAGAGACGTTTTAATCAAAGTAATTCCATAAGTACTCAGAGAGAACCAACCCTCTCATCAATGCATCATGTGCACACTATCTTATCTCCTGCTAAAGACATCCACACAGTACTTCCAAAAGGTACTCAGAGAGCACCTATCTCTCTAATCATACCAATGGTCAATCCATGCACCATAGGCATATCCTAACATCTGCTAAAACTTTCAAACAAATTATTAATAATACAAATGAACTTATACATTCAGTAATTCATTTTTCGAGCGCTAAGCTCCTTTTCTCTTAATAACTACATAAGATATTTACACAATCTTATAAAACTTCATTTTAATATAACACATAAATTTTCACTTAACTTATTCCGTTATGAGAACCATCATGGTAAAAAAATTCTCCTCCTAACCCATAGGAGTTGGTTTCCACAACCAAACCGAGTCATTTTTACATCCAGACAGTCAATCTTTCCGTATTAATTCAAAATAGCACAGCACACTAAAAATTATTTATACTTATCTGGAAATTTAGTCTTTCAATATGTGGTCCTCCCAACCATCAAGGGAGGCTAATACGTCCTCCACTTGCCCCTAGCTCCAGAATCTGGATGGTGCCACAGGTTAACAGTGGATTTTTCTGCTATGACCTCTAGATGGCCAATCCAGTCACACTCAGATATTTTGGCTTTACAAGGGCTGCTGAAAGCTATTTTCAACTGGTCTCAACTAGCTCTAGAAAATACTCCCCCTTTACCAAATTCACAGAACCCCTACTCCTCCTCTGGGATTCAGCTTTATCCTCAGAGGAGTAGGTAACTGTCTTTCCAACTGTCCCCAACCACCTCCTATTCTTGGAAACATTTTTACCATCAGCTTAAAAATATTTTCTTTTCATTAATTAATTTCAGCAAATTAAATAATTTGCTTTATCAACAGTGACGATTTAAGTTTTTCTTCCCAGATAAAAGAAAATTAAACAAATTGTCTTTAACTAGTTAATACTAGTTAACTTTAATGAAGCTGTCACAACTTCCCTCCTTGGAAGTAACATACATGTGTTGTACATTATTATTTCCGAAATAAAAAAATCATGCATATTAAAAAATGATACTTTAACATTTACTGTTGCAATTCACATTGCAATGTTTGAGATGTTTTATTTTCACAGATTTTCTGTTTCCATTAAGCTACCCATGCTTACTATAAGAAACAATGCTAATCGTAAATATGCATTTCTCAAGCACATATTATCTTATGCAATAACTTTAAGTTCCTGCATAAAATGTTGTCATGCATACAATTTCTTCATGGATAAAAGTATATACAAATATTCATTAATGCGTATGTGTCAATAACGATTAGGGTATGAGTGCAAACATTTCCAATTCCCATAATGTTCTGTTCCAACAGACTGACACACGAAGTAATTATCATAATCACTTGTTCACAACTTCCAAATGGCTTTAGTCAAAATCGATTCATGCATATAACTTTCATTAGTTATTCATTCATACCTAAACAATGCTATTAATAATTTTAATGCATCCATGACTAGAGTCACTCTAAAACTAGTCATTCCATGCCACTAATAATCTTAATGCATTCATGACGACTCATGCAAAAATTAGTCAGTCAACTAGTCAGTATGGTTAAGTCTCACAACTTGATCCATTAAGAGGCTTCATTCAATTTAATTTTAACACTCTATCATCTTATATAAGGGCTTTCTTCATATTTTTCATTCATGCATTAGCTTCACTCCCCATCACTATACATATTCATCTTTTTAAGGTAGTGCATGGTAAATTTAGAAATTTTATTGCATGCAAAAACAACTACTTCTTTTCAAACTCAAATGAAAGGTAACTGTTTTTCTTTCATTCTTTTTATACTTTATTTCCTAAAGAAATAAAGAATAATACACATATTAATCTCATATGCATATTCTTATGCAGAAAAAGTATATTATAATAGCATGTACCTTTTTAAGAATTCTCTTAAATGGAAGCTAATCTCATGCAATGCCATGTATATAACAATTCATTTTTAAAGGAAATCAACATGCATATGCAGAGACCATGCCATGAATATACCTCTATAACACAATGGCTATTCTTTGTGCATGCAAGAAAGATAACTCTCCCTCTTTGTGCATGCAAGAGAGATAGCTCTTCCTTTACTGCAAGCAATACATAATCCATTCTTAGAATTCTATCATCATGAAATACTATTTTCATGTAAAAAGATTAACATAATATAAATCTTTAACATAATAAATATGTTTCCTAGAAGAGACGACATGGATCCTTTTCAGAAAAAAACCAACACAATAAGTTTTCCTTTTACCATGGTATATCTTTCTAATAGATTATCATATTAGGAATGCTTTATCACTTTCCAAAAGAACTAGCACAATATTTCATATTAAGTAAAACCACATTTTACTCTATATTTGTCTCTTTTAGTTGCAAGATTCACATGCAAGAATTATTTCAAAATATAGATATTTCTCTCCCAAAAAAAAATTCAAATGTATATTATTTTAAATTTTCAAGAAAAACATGCACATGTTTCATTTTCAAGAAACCAAATTCCCATATCCTTCCATGAAAACTTCAACATAACAATGGAATTCTTACGTACATGGAAAAGACATATCCTTTTTAAAGAAACTCTAATTTCATTACTATTTACTTTGTATGCATTTTAATTTCCATAAATGCAATAACTATTGTTTCAAGAAAAGAAAGATAATAATACTTATCTCTTGAAACTCTTTGTTCAACCTGGATTAGAGATGCGATGCCTTCCTTCATAGACGTGCATTTCATCTCCGATCTCTTTAGAACCAACTTATTTCTCTCCCTAATGTAGTACTCATCCCCATCAGGAAATTCTCATTGCTCCTCTACAACAATGTTTTCTTTTTGCTTAACAAATCCCCAAAGGAGCCAGTGTTGCAACCTTCAGCTTTGATACCACTTGTAACATACACCGATAAATTCACATGGAAATGTAAGGAGTTAAAAAAAAATTTATACAAGTTACTCCCAGGTAACTATCCATTCACTATTAAATATGCCTTACTCATTATTACATAGAATGTTTACCAGTTCATAGTGTAATTTTAGAATAATAATAGTAACCTCCTTAACCATTAACAACCTCCATTATAGTACATTAACATAATACTGTATGATGTAACCTTCCACTCATTTCATTATACATGTAGTCATCACATACTTGGCATTATTAAACTTCACAACAAGAAAGGAATCAACATCATCATCTTGACACAATAACTAATCACATCGTTGAACACCAATATACCCTGGAAACCCCGTAGGGTGAAAACCAACAAACGTTTAATTTTATTATTAAATGCTCATGAGGGTGATCAGCCCTCACTCAATGGCCTATAAGGGAGACCACCCCTTAGCCATCGTTTATAAATCTTACATGGAAATATACAAATATCTAGCTTAAATCCATTACAATAAATATGATACCATTTACCCTCTGGTCTTCATATCTTCATATCTTGATGGCATGGATGTACCTATAATGGTCCATCATACACTGGATCATCTGGTATTTCGCACTCATCTACATGAAACATAATCATTTACCTGCCACCAGGTTAAGCATAATATCTCATTTGTATATGTCACCATCATTCCCTGTCATTGATGTCATCTACAAGATTTATAACATGATTAGATAAAGCCTTAATCAATAAATAATCAATCTTTGAGTGATCCTTTAACACCTATTCATGTGCATATATGAGATGCAAATACAATGTCACAACATGCTTTCTTCTAACATCTCTACATTAGTGTGAGTAAGTAATTATCAATTCATGTCAAATAACTCCCACATTATTATGAAAATTTTCACACATGCACACATTCGTATAAGACAAATCACTATATATGTTCAGGAATTCCTTTAATGGAAAATGACACAATGTGCATTCGCTTTACTTAAACTTTAACAAAAGAACCAGCACTTCAGCTTTTGCCTTTGGAGCTTGCAAATATAATAAAGCTAACACATTGAATGTTGTTCCTATGCATACAATGCATAAAGATTCTAAACTTAATTTCCCAACAGAGTAATTAACATAATCGAGTAGGAAAACTCATGATTCCTCTTCGAGGACATATAACATAATAGGCATGCAAAACATGGTTTTCTTTTCCATAAAACTAATGGAATAAAACATAAGAATACATGCCTTATTCTCGAAATATTATACCCACATTAGCCATGTATATATTTCAAGGAAACCAAAACATTTCTCTAGCTTTTGTACATGTATTTCAATCTTCTTTCCCAAAGAAATATTTTCCAATGTAAGATAACAAACATCCTATCATTTTCCACATATAAATGTATATTCTTTCCAATGAAATCTAATACAAATATTATATGAATATACGTGATCTTATTCCAAAAGAACTAACATAAACTAACATATTAGTAATCACACAGTGTTTTCTTCTAAAGAAATATAATTGAGTAGTTCTTTTATCCATGGATTTACTAAATAACTAATCCTTACCAACACTATGGTATTCTATTCATGGAATTATGAATTAACTAATATTCACAAACACCCTGGTAATCTACCCATGGATTTATGAAATAAGTAATCTCTATTAAGACCATGGTAAATTATCCATGGATTTATTAAATAATTACTATTTGCAACATAGTTAATGAATATTAATCTGGGAAAAATTCTCTTTTCTTCTTGATCGCACATGAAGATATTTCAAGATTTTCCCTCTTTAATCTATTCAAGAAAATACCTTGGACTTGTTATCATTTCATAAACTAAATGAGTACAAAATCCCTTTTAAAATAAGAGCATGCATCTTCTATTTTCTTGCTTATACAATATTATATAAATATTTATATTAAAGAATTACCTTCTTTAATCTATTCAAGAAAATCCATTTTAAAGTAAAGAACTTGCATCTTCAACCCATACGTTCTCCAATAACCCTCGTGATGCCTCAATCGTCCAAGTTATGCTTCTTTATAGCTCTATGCTCAGACGCGCATCTCCCAAACGTTAACTCACGGCTGCATCTCTATTCTCTAGCTGGCACCCTGTTCACTTTTCTGTAGAGAAGTGCTTCAGAAATGCGTGGAGCAGCTTATTCCACTACAGCGCATGATACGTATTATGAAGATACGTACAGTTCTGCTATTCCATGGAGTAATCTTATCGCCAAATATAGTGGCTTTCTGTGCTAGAATGTGCTAAGCTTCTCACAATCTGAGATATTCAAGGGTATATGTATCGCTTCTTAAGCCATCCAGCGAATATTATAACTGTTATCAAGAATTCGTTTCACATAAAACTGATTCTTGATTTTCTTTATTAAATAGTTAAAGTCAAAATAATTTTACCATATGTATTTACGTAGGTTGAGTAGGTCTGTTACATTTTGAAAGTTATTCTGATCATGATCTAGATGAAGAAACAAATGAAGTTGATGAAGAAGTTGCTAATAATTCAAAAATGAAAGTGCAAACAAAAAAACACTTTCGTATGGAATGGTTAGATAAGTTTCTTTGGTTGAATTAAGTGAGGTATGACGATAAAATAGCTATGAAGTGTATTTATTGTGAGAATTATAGGATGAATGGACCATGGGGTTTAGGGAATGGTTGCACCACGTTACAACATGATGGTCTTGTTACTAATGAAAAATCATTGGTGCATAAATATGTGAAGGCAAGATGGATAAATGCATTAGAGGGAAAGATGGAACCAATTCCAGATCATATTAGACAGGTTAAAGATTCCAATAAGGAAAGGGTGATTTCTACAATGAAAGTAGCATATTTCATCTGTCAAGAAGATTTATCTCTTTCAAAGTATGAGAAACTTTTCAAATTTCTAATGGATGCAAAAACTCCATATATGTCAAAGTATCAAGACTACTCTTCCTACACAAATCGTAAGTCTGCAAATGATTTTATATATTGCATATCAAAACATCTTGAATAGATTCAAATAAAAAATATGCTGGAAAGTCATTTCTTCTCATTAATGGTTGTTGAAAGCACTAATCGAACCTTAGAGCAACACCTTGTTTTTATGCAACATATTTAGATTCAAAGGGCCTTGGGCCACCTATCTCACAATTTATGAAGCTCAATGATGTAGTGGATGGAAAATGGAAAACAATATATGATAGTGTCAATCAATTAATATATGTTAGAGGTCTTGAATATAAATAGTTGATAATTGTTTCTACAGATGGGGCTTCAACAATGATTGGACATGAAAATGACTTTGCTTTATTGTTGAAAAATAACAATCCAAACCTTATTACAGTTCATTGTGTGGCTCATCGTGAGTCTTTAGCTGTAGTAGGTCTTCTAAGAAAATACTTGAGTTATTATATGTTGAAAAAATTGCCAACAAAGTGTATTCATGGGTTCAAAACTCACCAAAGATAAATAATAAAATTAATTATTTTCTCAGAGTCATGCAAATTGATGTTCTTGATGTTCTACAGATACATTCAGTGAGATGGTTATCCAGGGGGGAAGTTATTATAAGGCTTGTGAAGCTTATTCTTGCAATTCTAACTTTGTGGAAAAATGAAAAAAAACTTCAACATGGTATGATAAGACATGGATATATTCTATCCAATATTATTTAGATATGCTTGTTGATGTGCTAGGGGAATTGAATAAGTTGAATATGACTTTTCAAGAAGAAACTGTAGACATTACAACTATTGGGTTGTCTCTTGAAGTAACTATAAGCACATTATCTAGATGGATTCTGAGAAAAGATACATTTGTAGAAGGCACAATTTATCTTTCAAAATTTTTAACTGATTCTCAAAATGGATACATTGATATTAAAGATGAAGAGACAATGGTAGATAGAAATGAATTACGATACATCTCTATCTCAGCCATGGATATTGAATCCAGTGAAGCAAGGAAACAACCTATGAAACCTTGTATTGAAGGTACACAAGAGAGTTGTTAGCAACTCACAGAAGGTTATATAGAGACTCTCATAGACTCTTTAAATGAAAGATTTCCAAACCTTCATTTTTTTTAATGCAGCAAAAATTTTTAGCCCTTGTTATTATCCAGAAGAGCATCGCAATTGTGCGAAAAATTCAGAGCATTGGATATTAAAGATTTTTCAACATTTTCAACATACCATATCAAGTGATGCTCAATTTGTAGCTTTATTTCATGTTAAATCTCGTAAAAGGGAGTTTCACCCTTTTTTTAATTCATTAAATCTAGCTTGTGAGGGTTTTTCTGTGAAAGAAGAATGGAAAGTCTTTAGTAACACAAAAAAATGGCACAAAACTTATCCTAATATGATGAAATTATGGCAAGCTATGCTCACTATTCCTGCAAGTAGATTAGATTGTGAAAGAGGATTTTCTAAGAAAAACATGATCAAGGACATTAGAAAATCAAGGCTAGGGTTGGATATAGTGGATGCTTTAATGAAAATATCTTTGGATGGACCCGAACCATCTAATGTTCATTGGCATGCAGTATATGAGATATGGAAAGATACAAAGTCAAGAAGGATTCTTGAGCTTTGAAAGTTCTTCTAAGGTGTGTTTAATAGAGAATCTGCATTAAGATATTCCTATTGATTTTTTTTTTTGTAGTTTCTCCACTTTAAACTAAGCATAATTACTCTATTATTGAAAAACGTTTTTGTATTTTATCTAAGAATTTTGGGTTTGTTATAAGTTTTGTAAGGTTTTCATTTTTTAAATAGTCCTACTATAAATTCATACCATTAATCTGATAAACTACAATTGCACTATTTTTATCCATGCACAGTTATGCATAGTATTAAATTTCTTTATTCTGGTTGTTGACTTCTAGAATGTTAGATTTGTTTGAGTATGGTAGTGAGGTGCACAATAATAAATGGTTTCTTCTGCTAAAATCTGGATGATTGAAAACTAGTTGGTATGTATAGTATTTTTATTTAATTAGTTTAGAAAAATGATAAAAATAATATTTCCTTTTTATTTTTAGTTAAACTTCCTATTGTATTGTATTTTATTTTTATTTAATTAGTTTAGAAAAAATGAAAAACAAATACTTCTTTTCTATTTTTATTCAAACATATCCTATTCTTTTAGATATGGAAATTGTAATAAAACTAAATTTAGACCATATCAATGAGGAAAGATTGAGAACTTTCATATATAATATACTTATAGACCGTAATATGTTAAAACTAGTCTTTCCACCTTGACAACTGTTTGCACTTTTTGTGTTCTCTACATTGTTGCAAATATATTGCTAACTGTAAAACTACATAAAGATAGTGAAAATCCCAAAAATAGACCCAGTTTTACACTCTTAAACTTCTTAAAAACAATCTTACTTATTAATAAATTTTAGTTAACTAAATCTCATTTATTACTATATTTTATTAATGAAAAATTTACAAAATTTTAAACATAATTTTAAGTGATCAGGGATTTTAAAAAATAAATAAATTGTTAAACTCTTCCCAACTTCCAGCTTCCAAATTAATCTCGTTTACCTTGTTTTTGTCTGGATGGATTTTCAGTATTTAAAATAATGAAAAAAGGACCATGATTAGAATTTTCTCTTTTGGAGTTTATGAGGAAAATAGCTTAAATATGGGTTTGTAAATGCATTAAAAGGATATTTGTATGTTGAAGGTAGTTTATGAATTGAACTTTGGTCTTTCTTTGTTAAAAAAAGCAAAGCCTAAATTAGTGTTCTAGCAATGATTGGGATCATCGAATTTTCAACTCAAAGATAAATTTACTAGAAAGATTGTAATTGTTGGATGATCTCCTTCTGGAATGGGAGCCAATATTTATAGTTAAATGGTCAACTAAAATTCCAACACTCTAACGATGTGCAAATTTGTTTTCAAGTATTCTTCTACTTGAATAATGTCCAGATTGAAGATCATATGTTGATGTTTCCCTAAGGCTTGGATGACCATGCTTTGTTCAGGCTGCAGGCTGCTGGATGTTGTACACTGCCTATTAGCATCACTATAAATGTATTGATGAGTCACTATTATATGTGCAAACTATATGATTCTACCTTAAAATTTTACAAACAAAATATAAAGTTATGGCTCAATTATTAAAAAAAAAAAAGATGAATGCTAAAAAAAGAGTTTATTAGCATTTGCACTATATAATTTTACCCATTGAATTAAAAAATTGAAGGCTAGAAAATGTAATGCTACTCGTTTAGTTTATTAGTATGAAAAGTGATTTATCCAAATGAAACGTAAAGTGAAGGGCACGTAAAATGTAAAAATATTATCAAATTTTCATTTGACAGGCAGGGGGGATTTGAAATTCCGGGCTTGATTGGAAGGATGTTTCCAGTTACTTTTGACGTTTTGGATGCGCGTGGACTGTTTTTTAAATCTGCCCTTTCTGCTTCTTGTCGGATTGGAATGTTTCCCTTCTCATTGTTGTGTATGGGCCTGTTAAAGAAACCGGGTTGTTCAATTTGGAACGGGCCCATCCATGTAATAGTCGAGGGGTTGTCAGCGATATTTTTGTATTGGGCTTTTCGCTCTCTTTTCAAGGTATTCTTTCGAGAAAATAGGTACGGTGTAAAAATATACTCAGGGGGTTGAAAAAATATCAGTCTGCCACCATGTGATATATATAACTTTTTCCCTTTATTTGTGAAGTTAGATGTGTAAGGGAAATACATAGGAATATGTGTGAGCTGGTTAAGCCCTAGAACCAGAGTTAAAAAATACGTTAAAGCAGTAACTTTTGTAAAATGAAAACATCGATAGATTAATGTTAATATTAAATATATTCATGGTTATGAATTTAGAGGAGTAATATAAAGTAAATAGGTAATAAACACTGATGGATTTATGATAAGTACAATTGTTTCATGATTCATTTTACATTTAAAATGATAAAAGTTAACTGAATTATATTTTTATTTTAAATTATAATTAATAATTATAAAAATAATTAAGATGTGATTTAAAGATATATATAGATTTAACTCAGTGGTGTAGCGCTGTTGGTGATGGGTGTACTGTTAAATCATTTTGTCTGCGAGGTCACTGGTTCGAAACTCTTGAGTGGAATGAGAGGAAAAAAAATAGAAAGATTAGGATTAGTCTAAACTACCAAAAAAAAAAAAAAAAGAAGAAGAAAAGAAAAAAAAAGATATATATAGATTTAAAAATATATGTAATAAGATTTATATTTATGAAAATTTATTCTTATTTTAGTATGGAAATTTTTAACTTGTAAATAGGATTTTTTTGACAATCTCATGAACCAATATATGATTATGGCTTATCAAGGCTACATGCCCAAAGACCATATCTGATTTTATATGACATTATTCCTATGACTTTTTTTTTTTTTTTTTTTGTAACTAGAGGTATCGACAACTGGGTTATGCTAGTACTTGAGTGCACGTGCTACCAATACTCTCAACTGGGTTATTCTAGTACTTGTAGGTGCTACCACTAGTCTCGGCAGAATGGGCCACTCTGACGGATTTTAACTTTTAATCTCTTTGTTTACAGAATACTTCATATGAGGGCTATCATCAATTGGGCTGCACCCTAAGGACCACATGACATTTTTTATAAATTAATTAATTTAACTAAAACAAACTAACAAAGTATGTATTTTGGACATAAGTCTCAAACCTTATTCCAAAATAAATTTACTTTTCAATATAACAACACTGCTCTTTCTCCATTTTCATTTTTTATGTCACTTGTTGAAATAATTTTACATTAAAAGAGCAGAATTATTTTAAATATAATCTTTAATCTTATTCCAAAATAAACATATCTATCAATACGATAAATTTTTTATTTCTTTTTTCTATAAAAAAATCCACAAATAATTTGAAGAATGTTTCAAAATATAACCAATAAATAAGTTAAAATAATAACAACACCACCAACAAGGAAGAGAGTACTAGTATAGTAGACATTGTAATGAACAAATATTGGCATTATAAACCTTTTGAAAATAAAAAATAATGAGAAATCTGGATAATATAGTGAAATAAACATCTATGAAGAAGTACACATTTTCTGGAGAACATAATGGACGGAGTTTTTATTTTTCAGTATTGTAAATGATTGCAGGGTTCGCTTTCATTCCTGTATTATGAATTATTCTAGTATTTAGTATTTAATTGTTTGCTTGTAATTTTTATTGATAGGTTTATATTAAAATAATATTTTCAAAAATTTGATTTAATTATTAATTATTAGGAAGTAGTATTTATACAATAAAAAGGTTAAAATTGCTTTCACTATGAGAAATAATTTAATAACCCATAGTTTATTAAATTATTTCTAGTCTAACTAGGAAACCCCATGAGGAATAATTAAATAAATCCTTATTTGTTTGATTTTCCTCTAGGTATAATTAACTAAAACAATGTTTAATTAATATATATAAATACTAAAATATTTTTAGTATTTATATATATTAAAGGTTAAAATTTATTATCAAAGTCATCTAATTTTTATCACCAAAAACATTTTATTTTTTTTCTTTTAATTAAATCGATTAATTTAAAAAAATTATTATATGAACAACTATCATATGAAGTGAGATAAGTTTTTTTTGGGCATGTAGAACTTAAATACCATGGTATTATAAAAAAAATATTTCTAGATTAATAATGTGTATGGCAAAGTGTGGTTTTTTGGGCATGTAGAACTTAAAAATCATGGTATTAGAATAAGTCTATTTCTAGATTAATAATGTGTATGGTAAAGTGAGGATAAATTTCCATGATTAAGAATTTTTTTCCATATTTTCTCAAATGTATATATGTTTTATTTATATATTAATTATTTTCATAATCAATAATAATAATTATTTAAAATAAAGTTATAACTTTAATAGTTTTTATGATTTTTTAATTTTTGTAACTTAATACATTTAATGAAATAAGTATTTTGTTTGTTTAACTTGTATTGTAAATAGGAACATAACATAAAGTTAATATGGTTGTGTTGAATTAACATATCATTATTATTTAAAAATATACATTTTAAATAATCAAATAAAGAAAGTATCCAAATAAAAAAATTAAAAAATTTAGTTAAATCAAATTAGTAGATCATTAATATTAACTTAAAAAATATATACTCCAAAAAAAATTGTAATTATAAACAAATAATATCATGACTATATAAGCCATCAAATATAGTGTAACACCCATTAAAAAAAAAAAATACTTTTCTCAAAAAAAATATTTATTTATCAATATCTTTTACCATACAACAATCACATGAGTTATAATAACCTTGAATACAAAATCTTGGTACCAAATAATCTTTTATGTGGTTTACACTTTAACCCCACAAGATTATATTTAATCTCCACCATACCACTATTGCTTGGAACATAGTTTTGACTTAAAATTTATACATGAGAGTACTTATACATAAGACCCACACTGTAATCTGGTTAAGTGCTATGGATTATAATTCTCTCTAAAACCGTGTCCAAGAAAACTTTATAACACTCCAACAATGTCACAACAACTCATAATATAATTATTATCTTGGTCTTGGAACATAATTTTCCTCCTGATATAAAGTTTTGTATATTGGATAATGCTTTTCCAGGTTAGGCTATGTTTTCCTGTTATCTATTATTGTAAGGTTTTCATTCTGGCTAAACTATAAGCAATATCTTGATTTTTCCGAGGTCTTAGCTGTCATAATTGAGCCATAAACGCGAAATGTACTGGAAATTAATTGCTATGAACAGGTGTAAGGTTTTCCATGATTTGGTTGCAATCTCCTATGGTCCTTCTCTGGATCTACATCGTTGATCTTTTGGGAAATCTACGGTTCAACGATTAGGCGTGAAAGGGCTTGGTAAGCCCGCCAACCCTAAGGGTTCTTCACCTTTTATCATCATCCTTTGACACAATTTTCATGTTGGATTGTTCTCTTCGCCTCCGAAGGATATGCTGCCTCTTCTAGTCTCGAACCCTGGTCTCACATAATAAAAAATTACGTCTTCTTTCCGAGAGATTTTAGATGGCAACATACTTCCGCTTTGCACCATGGCGGAAATGGAAGTTTGGGATTTGTCATGGAGTTCAACCTCTGAACAGGAAAACTCACCAGTTCTTCCTCGGCTCTTCACTCTCTTCCCAGGTATATTTTCTAAATTCATGTGCATTCTATAATCTCTTTTCCTCATGGCTGTAAGCTTGTAGAGTAATCCTCTCTCATGGTTCGCCGCTTGTTCTCTTTCCTTGTTTGATTATTTAAGTAGCAGAAGAGGAGCATTCAGTACCTAGAGTATTGTGATGGCTACTCCTTATTCAGTTATTAACCCTTCTGGCATTAGGGGAATTTTGAGGTCTAAAATGGGCCTCCTAAGGAAATTATAAAATAATAGTGGAAAAAATCTAATAAGATTTGATGACATCATCAAATTTTAGAGGGAAAAATGAAAAAACTACTTTTTCAATTCATATTTTCTACTTATCTCCCAAAGTTTTTACTCAAATTTCTAATGATAATGTTGGATAAGTAATTTGACCATCCGTTGAGTGACTGATGTTAATGCTTCTCGATGTTCTAATACATTGGAAAATGAGAAACATAAAAACGTGATTACAATCAATGCTTTTTTTATGTATTTCTCATTTTTCATGTAGAAGAGTTCATCGAAAGTATGCAACATGGGTACTCCTTGGATGAGGAATTAAATTCCGCATCCAACGAGTACTCCTGCTCGAAATTTGAGTAAAAATTTTGGGAGATAAGTTTAAAATACGAGCTGAAAAAGTAGTTTTATTATTTTATTATTTTTTAATATTTTTACTTTTTTACTCCAAAAATGGTGAATCATCCATTATGGATGACATCATCATCTTGAATCCTATTGGTTGTTATAAAGTTTATTTTTGTTGTACATTTTTCTTATGAGGCCCATTTTAGACCTCAAAATTCCCCTAATGGTTCTCCCTTGTTTATCAAAATCTTGTGTTCTTGAATATGTAAGTCTCTTAACAAATTTCTCACAGTTATTTTTTTTTTTTCGTTTTTTGTGTTATATGGTTGCAGGTTGGATCTCTTTCAGTGTTAAGCGAGTTCCTTTCACTCCAGTAACTTATTTGGAATACTCATTATCTGGTTCATCTCTAATTCGACTATCTCTCATTCCAGGTACATAGACAGTATTTTGCGCTCAGATTCCGAGGTTTACTCGCTCTCAGGCAACCATTTATCCTTCTCATATTATGATATTAGGACTCAACTCCTCCTGAGAAGTTGACTGTCGAATTTATATTTATTTTTCCTCATATTGTATACTGTTTTAAGGCTTAAGTCAGCTAGAGAACTTGGGGCTTTCGGAACAGTTTCTTTCTCAGAATTATGTCTTGTAAAAATTTCTGCGTTTTGTATGAGGAAATTGACTGTAATACTCATCTTCCCTAAGATTCGGTCTTATATAGTGTATGTTTGGTTTAACATCCACAGAGTAAATATTGATTACAGTGGTAATATTTTCTTGGGCTATATATTGTTTTTCTGTAATCATAACGAATTATTTTCCACTGTTTAATAAGAAAGAAATATCACCATTTTTTAAAAGGTTTGTACATAATTTTTTTTCTTTGTACAATTGGTTTTCTTGTTTTACTCGAATGATAACATTAACAAGTTTTTATGTGCTCGGGTAACCTGCACTAACTCTGCAATCAGGAATTACATAAATGTCTCACTGACTTTCGGGTAATTTTCTTTTCAATTCTTCAGAATAGATTAATCGTTTCTCATATGGTTTACATCTAATCCTCGGTCTTTTTTTAGTTTTTAATTAATTCTGGGTGACTAAACCACAATTTTTGCTTACTGTTTGTGTATAGAGACTTTCTGAGAGGCGACAAGTCTTAGGTTGGCACTACAAGAAAAAAGGATATTAGTGAGGGTCATGCTTGTGATGGACCTTTAAGGTCCATCACTAATGTCACATATGGTGACGGTCCTTAAAAAAGCATCGTTGTAAGTGTATATAGTGATGGTCCTTTAAGGTCCGTCACCAAAGCCATTTTCAATGACACTTTTGGTGAGGGTCATTAAAGGCCCGTCACTAATTCTCTCTTTGGTGACACTTCTAGTGACGAAATTTTAATGACCCTCACCGACACTATTTTTGTTGCTTTTGGTGATGGTCAAAAAATGTTCGTCACCATTGATCATTCCAATGACTTTTTAATGACGTTATATGCTTGTTAAAATATTTTTTTGTCAAAAGATAACAAATTAATACCATTATTGTGGAGTATTTTTTATAATATGTCCATGGCCATAGTGGTTAGAGTCAGCCATTTTTTTAAGAAGTAATTAGTGTGTATCATTTCCTTCAAGTAATAACTAGTCGAATAGAGTTTTCCTATGAGTCAACACATGATTCATATCTATTAAGTTTATTATCTGCAAATTTCCCTTTAGATAAAGTCCCATTATTGTGTGTAGGAAATATATTATTCAATACATAATCAAGCTCTGTCAATTGCATTAATTAGAAAGACCTAACACTCCTCAACAATCTGGGAACACCTTAAATTAATTCTTTGGCACACACTAACATTTATTAGCACCTCACATGTCTTGAAACATATTTGTACCTAAAACATCTTGTCATGACACTGATGCCCAAGCACATGGTGGCATGTGCTAGCACAACATAGAAATATCCTAGCATGTGTTGGCATGCATGTAGTCCCTAGCATGCCCTGGAACACGTTGGTTGAATGCATTGACATACATTAGCACTTGCCACACAATGCCACTTGGCATGTATTGGGAACTATTATTAGTGTGGTTAGCATGCCCCTTTTGAAAAATATAAAGTCTTGACTTATTAACCCTCTTATTGGTTCTTCCTTTTGTTTCCTTGGAACCTCTTGACACATATTGACATACCCTAGCACCCTACACATCCTTAGCACCTGGCATGTATTAGCATATCTTGGCACTATTTAGCACATATAATAAGCACACCCTAGAACTCCAAAGCACACTTTGAGACTTCTTGACATTCCTTGATATTCCCTAACATGCCTTACCAATCCTTATCATACCTTGTCACTCCCTCCTTGGCATGACAACTAGCACTCATTAACACTATTCCTTGGCACATGTTCCTCATATTCATTAACTTCCATCAATTTTGACCTAGTGCTCCCTTAATGTTTTTTCCTAGTACTCCTTAACACTCCTTGACATGCATTAGCACTCTCTAGCACACCTTAGCACTCTTCAACATGTCCTTCCACTTCATAGCATGCATAACACTCAGTGACACATATTGCCACTTGGCACATGTTGGTTCTTGGAAAGTCTTAGCATGTATGGAATATGTTGACATGCCTTGGTATAATTTTCCATGGCTTAAGATTAAATTTATTTGAGATCAACTGTTGGAAAGTAGATGAGAAGCAACAAAGGAAGACTTGGCACTTAGAATGCACTAAGACTTCGCACTTGGCACCTACTGGTGCCTAGTGTTGGTGTACCTAGCATGTCCCTCTTGGAAAAGGTAAATTGATGACTTATTAACCCTCTTATGTGTTCATTTCCTTGTAGTTTAACTTTTTTCTCCCTTTTGGTGCCTTGACAGTCCCTGGCATGCATTGACACACCCTTGCACATCTTGGCATGCCTTATAACTTGGCACATCTTAGCATGTTTGACATGCCTTCACACTATCTAACACATCTTAGCATTCCCTAGCACACCTTGGCACTCATGTCCTCATATCTATCCTTTACATTTTTTCACGACTTGGGAACTAATCAATTCCTTGGCTACTGCAGTTCATGTGAAAATATTGGCTTGCTTCAACCGCAAAAACTTGACCAATGGCACCTACTACAAGTAGATTATGCCTTGTTCACCTAAGAACTATATATAACTCATATTATGCCACTCATGTCCAATCTCAACTTGTCCCACTTGACTAGTTGCCAAGACAAGGATCACATGATCTAGCCATAGCCATAAAACAACTAAGCAAAATAGCTTACATAGGAAATATTTCACATGTATGTTCAGTTCATATAATAGTAGAAAATTAACAAAGAGTTTTCAAGAACCATAAGGTTCACAAGACACACGAGATATAAGCCGAGTGCCCCTAAACTTATACACAACAATTTACAATACGCAATTATCTAGAATAGTTTAAAACATAAGCATGTAGCCAAAGTGTGCCGCATCTCATATAAAAAAAAATAGCTAAAGGAAAAACAATGTTGTGCTTAGCACAAAGTGATCTCCCTTTGT
This sequence comes from Pinus albicaulis, assembly GCA_034641835.2. Classification (NCBI taxonomy): domain Eukaryota; kingdom Viridiplantae; phylum Streptophyta; class Pinopsida; order Pinales; family Pinaceae; genus Pinus; species Pinus albicaulis. Next base: position 30,083 of record JAXQQM020086728.1, read on the forward strand.
CTAAAACTACTATGTCGAGCCCCATATAGCAACTGTAGGCTTGCCTCATGCAAATCCTATTATAAACTTATCCTAACACACTTCATCCTTAACACACTTGAATTCGTTCACACTCCCTGACACACACTCTTATTCATTCCTTTCCATGAATTTTGATCTAGTTATCCCTTGATATGCCCCGAAACTCCCTAACACTCTTCAACATGCATTGACATTGATCGACATGTGTTAGCATACCTTTTCATTCCTAATGTGCATGTCCTGACCCTCCCTAACTATCATGGCCTCACAACTACCCTTACTTAATTT
>JAXQQM020088342.1:0-21521 GCA_034641835.2 Pinus albicaulis
GGGGCGAGGGATTGCAAGGACGGTGACAAAATGCTATGTAACGACCAGGAATGGACAGAAAGGCCAATACCTGAAGAGCGCAATCCTAGGATATCTGAGCAAACGAGGAGGTAGGAAATGCACGTAGAGAATATCTACCAATTTACTTCCACTATCGAGCTAGACTAAATTGCTACAAGAAATCACCGGGAAGTGTTGGAGAAATGACGTCATAGTCCAAACCACAGTCTAGGTCCTTGAGTGATCCGCTAAAATTACCCACAACCAAGGGAGTTTTGGTATGCTTACTAACCTAAAGCACTGCCCCTACGTCCCCAAAAACTAGCAGTTCAATTGCATATAAAAACCATGAATCCTGCCACTGCTCAACAAGCAAATCATCAAGAACTTCCCTACCCCCTTGAGGTTGGAGTGCAAGCAATCTCTCTAGCAGTGGGAGATGATCATGTTGAAATTTTAACTAGTTTCGATGTTCAAAATGTAATGTAATTTCATCATCAAAATATTTATTATATTCATTATTATTATTATTATTAGTATTATTATTATTATTTTCGTCAAAGCATGTTCTTCATGCTTTTGAGTCAAAAGAGTCTAAAATAATTTATTACGAGTCAAAAAATAAATGTATTTGAGTCAAGTTCCTTTTGTAATTTTGTAAGAAAATAAAAATATTTCTTTATTGAGTCAAAGGGTCGACAAAAGACCAAGTTGGCCCTCCTTGGACAAGTCATCCTATGTGGCAGCTATTCGACCCTCCTAGACAGCTATATATATGACCCAACTTGACCTCTTGGAGACACACACTCACACATCACGTCATCCATCAATTTATGTGCCTAATCAAGAAGAAAGAGAGTCGAAGTCAAAGGAGAGAGAAGGAAGTCAAAGGGGAGATAAAAATTTGGGTTTTCTATCTCATTTCTACTCACACATGTGAATATTTTGTAGCTTCTCTACGAAAATTACAGGGCCGAAACTCAACCTTCATTATAGGTCCAAAAATTATGTGATTTGACCAGATTTGAGAAGGGTTTGACCAATGTTGAATTTCATTGACTTTGACTTGATTGGAAGTGACTTGGAGGAGGGTTGAATTGGATATTTGTGGTAGTTTTTGGCCTTGGTCTTGGGTCTTGGATATATCATTTGATTTGATTCTATAATAAGGATTGTTGGGTTTCCCCCCTTGTGGACTTTTTCCATCGCTTAGAGATTAATTTATGGTGTTGTTTGTCTCTTTTGATCTTTACGTTTTGCACATTTGTATAATTACTTTATGAAGAAGATAATATAAGTAATAAGAAGCAAACAAGCATTCGCAATTAATTATCAAGTTAAGATAAATCAATCATTATCCTATAGCACTTGGTTTCTCAACATGGTATTAGAGCTAAGATGAAAGAAAGGCAACTTGAAGATCACAACTCTTTGGCATATTTGAAGACATTGTTGCAGCAGTTATCTCTCCAAGAAAGAAGGCTTGAAAAATTATATTGTTAAATGCATCCTCATAGTAGCTATATCTCTCTCGAGGACATTATTGAAGGCTCTTGGTAATATCATCTATTTCTTTCTCACTCATCAACGCTCTTGCTCACTCATTAGCATTCTTGAAGACACTCTTATAACAAATTATCCTTCTTTGAAAAGTAAGTACCCTACTATACTCTATGTCTAATCCACCCAACCAAATGACATCTATTTGCAAGGAAGGCAACAAACTTGATGGAGCTTCTAATTTCAAGGTTTCGAAAAAGATAATTGATTAGTTCTCAAAGAAAATGAAGTCATCCAGTTTGTTAAAGGCAATGTTCCAGTACCAGAAAAAAGAAAATAATAATAATAATAATGCTCAAGAAGTAGCCAAGTACAACAAAAGAGAAATTAGAGCTCAAAATATTCTCTTTGAGTCTATCAAGGATCATCTTATCTATTTTGTTTCAGATTTGTCCACATCCAAAGAAGTCTACAATAAATTGGTCAAATTATATCCTGTCAATCCTACCGGTCAGAAGATATCTCTAAGGAATCAAATTTATGGAACAAGAATGTCAAATGACGAAGATGTGGCTTCATACTTTATGAAATTATCAAAAATAAAGGATCAAATTCAATGACTTGGAAAAACCATATATGATTATGAATTAATCACTTTCGTAATCAATGCTCTACATCTAGCTTGGAATGGTTTTGCAAGTGGAATCTATGCAAAAAAATATATTCCAACTTTTGAAGAACTTTGGGCTCTATGTGTTCTAGAAGAGACAAGGTTGAATGTTGAAGATGATATTGAACCCAATAACAAAAACTCTCAAACCTTTACTATTAAATCAAAGAAGAAGTTTAGAAAGTTTGGAAGATTTGGATCTCATCACAAGTACAACAATAACAAGCCTCGTGGAAACTAAGACATGTCTAAAGTTTAATGCTTTGGCTGTAATGAATATGGAAATTATAAGAAGGATTGTCTGGAGAACTCTGAGAATAATAAGAGCAATAAAAGGGAAGAAATAAATGAAGCAGATGTAGCAAAAGATGAAGGAGTTGAAAAGAAACCCAAGGTTGAAGACAACACGGACCTCTGTTATTGAAGAATATAACAACTACCAGGTTTACAAGCAAGTTTTTTTATTTTCTTTTCTTTTCTTATCAGAAGATGCCAGTTAGAGTAGAAATTACAATTATATTTGAAGGATAGAATATTTTTGGGATTCACAAATTGTGAAGTCATGTAGATCTAGTTTAAGAGGAAGCATATAGTTTTGAAGAAATAACGATCATCTAAGTTGTCGACACAATACTCTAGAAAATACATAAAATCATAGTTAAGATTTAAAAACAATCATCATCTCTTGGTAGCATGGACTACAAATTGATAATAAAATCATAACAATAGCAAAGTCAAGGTCAATGTGCAACATTATAGAAATTTTTCTAAAATGATATTTGTTTCAAGTACCAATGAAGATAAGTTGACTTCATACAATAAGTAAACTAATATTACCAGTACAACACATTTCAAAAGAATTTTTGATAGATGGACGAACTAGAAGGACAAAGAAAAAGTATTATACAAGAAGAAGTAGACAATTTATACATTTAAGACAGTCAATTATATGGCAGTATGAAAGAAATATTTAAAAGAGGTATCTATTAACCAAAGGAAGTAATTCACTCAATTCAAAAGGTTACTCTTGTCATAAAGAAAGAGTCTCGTGTTCATAGAAGGCCTTACAATCTAAAAGGGGCTCATGGTTTAGAGACATTATCTTCGGAGGAAGTTGAAGGGAAAACATCATAGACGATGGTTATATATATTGCTTTTAGATAGTTGGGAAGAATCTCAAAAGATGCTTATTATCAAGATTCTCCTAGTAGGTTGGTTGATAGCTTATAGGTATATGGTTATATCACTGAAGAGATTTGATCCAACAATTGATTGGTTTAAATTTTAAACATAATATCAGCATAAATAATGTTGACACTATTGTTGGTCATTATTCATTGTAATTTCTTGGAAGAGTGTGAAACTAGATAATGTGAAGGAAGTAATTTCAACTTTAGAGGAATCTATACGCAGAAGTTGACATGAAGGATTTTTACAACTTAGAAATTGAGGTTACATCAATTGAATTGAGAATGAGAAGAGATACTACTGATGATTGAAATCTAGTATGGTTTCCTAGAAGAATATGTAGCATAATTTTGTGCTCTACAAAGGCAAAACATGTGATAGTTGGTTCAATCAACTATGAGATAGTTTGAATTGATAAGATATTTGTTGAACTACTTGATGACATGTTGAATTCAATTAATCAAGGATACATGAAGATTCATAGAGAACTAGGAAGGTTGAAGCACTTTATGATTCGTGACATGATGTAGAATGAAGTCGTGAAGTAGTAATATGTCTCCACTAACAAAACAGGTAGTCAATGTTCCTATCATGAAAAAAGGATGGGTATTTTTTAGACAAGTTTAGGCTTATGGTTGTCTCCTCCCTGGTTGAGAGGGAGTGAGGGTGGACACCGTGTTTTCCATGTGTCATGTACTATGGACATGATTAACAGTCGTAAGTGTAGTACATGAAACTAGTAGGGAGAGTGGTGGATTGGTTAAGCATTTGGGACCGATATTCTTTAAATATTTGTATTGTGACCAAGGCTAACTATTGTAAGTCAAGTACATTGATCTAAGATAAGAATAGTCTCGAGGACCGACATTTCCTGGTGTTAATTATTGTGATAGTGGATTAGGAAATGGTCCTGTGAGGACATACCTTGGGGAACACCTAGGTGGGGTATGTGTCTTGAGAGGTAGTGGTGTCAAAATTTATGCATCCCAGAATTGAGCTCTGATCTAGTGGAGAGGTAGAGCATATTTTCTTAGGGCTTTATATTTTGACAATGTTGTCTATGGTTATGTTATCATCAATGTTGCTTATCAATTTGGATCCTTTCTTATATGAATATTTCAACCCGAGAGCATCATGTTGTGTAGCTATGAATACCTCCCTAATTAAGAGGAAGTATTGAAATTGTAACTAGTGTCGGTCTTCATAGCGTAATGTAATTTCATCATCAAAATATTTATTATATTCATTATTATTACTATTTTATTTTTGGTCAAAGTATGTTCTGCATGCTTGCAAAGTTAAAAAAGTTAAAAATAATTTATTACGAGTCAAAAAGAAATGTATTTGATTCAAGTCCCAATTGGACTTTTGTAAGAAAAATAAAAAGATTTTTTTATTGAGTCAAAGAGTCAACACAAGACCAAGTCGACCCTCCTTGGACAAGGCGGCCTATGTGGCATCTATTCGACCCTCTTGGACAAATATATATATGAGTCAACTCAACCTATTGGAGACACACACTCACACATCACATCATCTATTAATTTATGTGCCTAATCAAGAAGAAAGAGAGATGAACTTAAAGGAGGGAGAAGGAAGTCAAAGGAGAGATAAAAAAATTAGGTTTTCTATCTTATTTTTTCTCACACATGCGAATATTTTCTGGCATCTCTGCGAAACTTAAAGGGCTGAAATTCGACCTTCGCTATAGGTCTGAAAATTCTGTGATTTTTTCAAATTTCATAAGGGTTTGACCATCATTGACTTTTGTTGACATTGATTTTATTGGAGGTGACTTGGAGGAGGGTTGACTTGGATCTTTGTGGCAATTTTTGGTCTTGGTTTTGGGTCTTGGATATCTCATTTAATCTTATTCTAAAAGAAGGATTGTTGGGTTTTCCCCCTTATGGTGTTTTTCCATGGCTTGGAGCCTAATTTATACTGTTCTTTATTTGTTTGTTATCTTTATGTTTTTCACATTTGTATAATTGCTTGATGAAGAAGATAATATAATAAATAAGAAGCTAACAAACATTCAGAAGTAATTATCAAGTTAATATAACTCAATCATCATCCTATAGCACTTGGTTTCTCAATAGATTGGGCCACGACACTCACACTTTGGCTCCACAAACCATCGACCCCAAAGCAACAAAAATCATTATGTCATGCCATTGTCTCGCGAAGTTGTGCAAGACCATATTACCTCCAAGTAAAATATATTTTAACTAGAGATAGGGATCTTTCATTTACCAAGGGAGTTGGTTCCCTAATTATTTATTTAATTGTATTTTCATATTTTTTCATAAGAAAATGTATATAAGTGGTGAATATTTTAGATTGGAAAGTCTCAAGAATAATTGAGAGAGTTGGAGAGATAATAGGGTTGATTAGATCCCTTGAAGGAAAAATAGATCTAGGAGATATAATGATTAGTTTGTTGAGAAAATTGTGGATCTGAACTAGAATTTAGTTCAGAATCCTTCGTATAATTATGTAGCCAAAAATAATGAGACTGGTGTGATATAGAAGAGTCATAGAGAGGTGTGAGGGAACCGAGGCAGGCATGGCCAACTAAGGGCTGGGAAAAGGAGGGCCAAATAAATGTATTATCAGACCAAAGTTGTGTTGTACATATTACTATATGTTTTAACTGAAGAAGTATTTTGTTTCATTAGTCCTTTGATTCGTTAATTATGAATTCCTATGGTGTGTGTGATTCTTTCTCTCGTTATTGATGAAGTAATATGTTTTTGACATTAAATCTTATCGATGCAAGTGTGTAATAAACTCTGGATGGATAATGTGAGGTATTTTGTAAGTATCAGAAGAGGAAGGAAAATGAAATGTATATGCAGAGGAAGGATAATGAGGAGCATTGAATATAAAAGCTCAGGAAAGAAACTGCTCTGAAAATGCAAGTATCGTGGAGACAGTTCTTCCTTGATGTGTGCTCAAGCGTTGATTAATGATCCTCAGTGTGATCATTTAACAATATTTGTAGAAGAGAAAAATGTAAGGCAACAATCGTTATAAAGGAAAGTTGCAAGTTGAAAACTAGAGGTGTAGATGTGTTGTGTCACATCTGATCTCCATTAATTCCATTAAACCAGATGATGGAGGCAGATTTGAGTTAAAATTAGCATACTTGCGTAAGTTAGAGTTATTGGAATGGTGGAGGAGAGGTGAAAATAATAACTAGAGCCAAGTCAAAGTGCATAAGCGGAGGATACAATACTTAGTCATTTTTTTAAGTCGACAAAAGTCTATCACTTGACAAAGGCTAGGAGATAGGACTAAGGTTATGTTGGAATAAACACGTCAATTTATAGGTACGGGGTTGACATGTCCTAAAGGGTCTTTCCAAAAAGGTTGAAGGAATGGGACATTAAAAAACAACTAAGATTATTGGACGTTGGGTTGATGTGTAAGGTTGGCCAATACATAGAGCGTTGAGGGGACGTGCAAGTTTTTTTCATGAGTAAAGTGGGACCACAAGATTTTTGACTGCTCCTAGAGGGAAAATAATTGCGCACATCAAAAATGGCCAAGGATGACAGTTTATGGGAGCTAGGAACAACAATTGATGGGGATAACTCATGTTCCCTAGAGTTTGTCTCTCATAAGGGAATTTTTGCGCATATTGTTGGACAGGTCAGGTGACATAAACCTAGGATGACGTTTCTCGACTAGTAAAGAACTACACTCCAAGGAAAAAGGTCAGGGACCAAGTCACGGGGCTTGGTCACATATGTGAAGCAGGAGGAAAATTCAAGCGTCGAGAGATTATGGAGAGGGTCGTTATATGTACACATGCTTGGTCTAAGCGACTATCTCAAAAAAATTCAGTTGTGGTGGTTTTGAGATAAGGAATTGGTTCATAAATTCGAACCAGCATGAAGGTTGGGAATGAATTAACCCACCCCATGAACGAGTCAACAAATTTTCTTGTAAAAAGCATGAAAAATTGGAATTTAAACCAAACCTTTGGTTTTGGTGTATGAGTGGGTCAAAAAATTTTGGAAATTGACCTGGAGACACACCATGGATTGAAGGAAGTGCCTAAGCCTTGACAAAGCAAACCTGGCAATAATAAGGGGACTTATCACTGACAAGTGGTTAGGCCTGCATCAATTGTTATGATAGCTTTTAAAATCTCTAACCCTTAAAATAAAAGAGGGCAAAAGTTTTTGAAGGATATTAGAGGACCTAGAAAAAATTCTGGAAGATTTTAGTAGGAGGATTAGAGGGTGAAGAGTGCTTGACGGAGTTGTGCTGCAGGACTACAAGTTTGTTGAAGTATTTCTATTTTATTTGTATTTTGAATTGAATTATAGGTCTAGATGACATGAAAGGTGGACAATACGTAGAGTGTCGGGGGGATGTGGAAGTTTATTATGTGAGTAAAGTGGGACCACATGATTGTTAACTCTTTCCGAAGGAAAAGGCCTTGCACGTATTTAAAAAGGGTCATGGACGACAACTGATGGGATTCAGGAACAAAAGTTGATGGGAATAATTCCCATTCCCTGGAATTTGTCTCCAATAAAGGAATTTTTGCATCTATTGTTAGACAGACTGGGGTGACATAAGTCTGGGATGATGTGTCTCGACGAGTATAATTCCCGGGGAATAATTCCCATTCCCCGGAATCTGTCTCCAGTAAGGGAATTTTTGCATCTATTGTTAGACAGACTGGGATGACATAAGTCTGGGATGATGTGTCCCAATGACGCTAATGAAAAAGTTTGCGAACCAAGTCACGAGGCTTGGTCGCACATACGTTAAGTGATAGGAAATTTCAAGCGTCATGAGCTTATAAAGAGGGTCACACCTCTCTCTCTCTCTCTCGAGTCGAGAACAAAAGTTGATGGGAATAATTCCCATTCCCTAGAATTTGTCTCTAGTAAGGGAATTTTTGCATCTATTGTTAGACAGACTGGGGTGACATAAGTTTGGGATGATGTGTCCCGACGAGTATAATTCCCGGGGAATAATTCCCAATCCCCGGAATCCATCACCAGTAAGGGAATTTTTGCATCTATTGTTAGACAGATTGGGGTGACATAAGTTTGGGATGATGTGTCTCGATGTCGCCAATGAAAAAGGTTGCGGACCAAGTCACGAGGCTTGGTCGCACATACTTTAAGTGAGAGGAAATTTCAAATGTCATGAGCTTATAAAGAGGGTCACACCTCTCTCTCTCTCTCTCTCTCTCTCTCTCTCTCTCTCTCTCTCTAAAAATTTTCTGCTACGGTAGTTTTGGTTTTGATGTGTCCCAACGACAACGAGTATATAACTATCACGGTAAGGAAAAAGGTTGCGGACCAAGTCACAAGCCTTGGTCGCATATGTTAAGTGAGAGGAAATTTCAAGCGTTATGGTTTTGATCTCTCTCTCTCTCTTTCTCTCTCTCTCTCTCTCTCTCTCTCTCTCTCTCTCTCTCTCTCTAAAAATTTTCTGCTACGGTAGTTTTGGTTTTGATGTGTCCCAACGACAACGAGTATATCACTGTCACGCTAAGGAAAAAGGTTGCGGACCAAGTCACAAGCCTTGGTCGCATACGTTAAGTGAGAGGAAATTTCAAGCATTATGGTTTTGATCTCTCTCTCTCTCTCTCTCTCTCTCTCTCTCTCTCTCTCTCTCTCTCTCTCTCTCTCTCTCTCTCTCTCTCTCTCTCTCTCTCACGCAAGCCTTGGTCGCATACGTTAAGTGAGAGGAAATTTCAAGCGTTATATTTTTGATATCTCTCTCTCTCTCTCTCTCTCGGAGTGGCTATTTTAAAAAATTTCTACTACGGTAGTTTTGGTTTTGATGTGTCCCAACGACAACGAGTATATAACTATCACGCTAAGGAAAAAGGTTGCAGACCAAGTCACAAGCCTTGGTCACATACGTTAAGTGAGAGGAAATTTCAAGCGTTATGGTTTTGATGTGTCCCAACGAGTATATAACTACATGCCAAGGAAAAAGGTTGCGGACCAAATCACGAGCCTTGGTCGCATACATTAAGTGAGAGGAAATTTCAAGCGTCATGAGCTTATAAAGAGGGTCACACCTCTCACTCTCTCTCAGAGAGGTTCTGAGATAAGGATTTTGTTCGAAACTTTGAACCCACATGAAGGTTGGGAATGAATTAAACCACCCCATGAATGAATCAACACTTTGCTTGTAAAAAAAACACGAAATTGGAATTTAGACCAAACCTTTGGTTTTGGTGAATGAGCAGGTCGACAACTGTTGTAAATTTACCTGGAGACACACCATGGATTGAAAGAAGTGCCTAAGCCTTCGAAAATAAAACTTAGGCACAATAATAAGTGGGCTTATCACTGATGAGTGGTTAGGCCCGCATCAATTGGTATTAAAGCTTTTAAAAGATTTGAACCCTGAAATAAAAGAGGGAATTTTTTTTTGAACTACAACAAAGGACCCAGAAAAAAGTCAAGAAAATTTTAGTAGGAGGATCAAAGGATGAAGAGTGCTTTACGGAGTTGAGTGCTAGGAATACAAGTTTGTTGAAGTTTTTCTATTTTATTTGTATTTTGAATTGAGATAGAGGTTTGCAGAAGTTTTGTGAAGTAGTTTGAAAGTTTTGTCCTTGAAGAGGAAGAATATGGACAAAAAAGTATACGCGGAGGAGGAAAAATACTCTCAAAGGGAAAAACCCTGAAAGGATATTAACCAACATTAATGTTTTAAGTTATGATTAGATCTCTTGAAGGAAAAATAGATCTAGGAGATATAGTGATTAGTCTGTTGAGAAAATTGTGGATCTTAACTAGAATTTATTTCAGAATCCTTCGTATAATTATGTAGCCAAAAAGAATGAGACTGGTGTTATAAAGAAGAGCGATAGAGAGGTGTAATAGAATTGAGTCAAGCAGGGCCAACTAAGGGCTAGGAAAATGAGGTCCAAATAAATGTATTATCAAACCTAAGTTGTGTTGTACATATTACTGTATGTTTTAATTGAAGAAACATCTTGTTTAATTAGTCCTTTGACTCATTAATTATGAATTCCTATGGTGTGTGTGATTCGTGCTCTCATTATTTATGAATTTGTTAGTGTCAGAATTTGCATTCTACCATCAGTGATCAAAATCACTTTTCATATTCATATTAGGGTTTCATTCAGAATTTTTTTATCATTCCACTAAGTCATGCAAAAAAATGGCCATTGATTAGGACATTGAGATTATTACTACTCCTTTCACCTCCATGTTCAATGGACATCATCATGGTCAGGTCATTCTTTGTTGAAAGAGTCCCATAGTCATCATGGTCATCATTCAACTCATTCATCCATGTTGTGCCATCATTAGGTCATAGGGTCAAAATCATGAAAATTGGTCATTTCACCATCAAATTCATCTTTTGAAGGAGTAGTAATAGTCAAAGGTCTTAAAAAAAATTCAGATTCCAAACTATCATTTCCAAGTAAGTGGTTTTGTGTTTACCATATTTGTCTCTCAGTTGTGCTTGGAAAACTCATTTCCCTCTCCTAGGGTTTTGAGGACATTTTTCTTGGTTTCATGACTTCCATGGTTAAATCATCAACAAGACTTGTATCTTGATGCTCTTACACCTTCCCCTATCCTTAATATGCCTTCCTAAACACTTCCCATCACTCCTATCCCTCAAAATCATCATTTTTCCACAAGCCCTAGTCTATTGCTACAATTTGACACTTTTCAGGACTAGGCATGTGTTTTGCCCTCTTCCCCTCACTCAATCCTTGAAATTCCACTTTCCCATACTCTCTAACATCTATCCCTATCCCAAAAAATTTCCCCAAGAATTTAGACAACCCCTAACCCCTTCATTCCCCTCCCTCTACAAGGTAGTCCTAAATCCCCTGTTTTGCCTACACCAAACACTAATTTACTCTCCCGCTGAGCTAGGGTTTGCTATGGAATCAGAGACATCTGAGTAGAGGAGGCGTAAGGGAGGTCATATTAGCAAGTATGAAGTCATTTATGCTCATAAACATCATGTCCCCACCATTTTTCAAGAAGTTATTCCAAGGGACAAAGCATTTGCTACACATAGGGCCGGTTTTTCTAAAACTGTGTTTATGACCAAACAGAGATGAATTTGACAAAAGTAAGAGAGTTTTTTTTTCATCATAGGCCCAGGAATAAAAAAATCCTTCAGTTTTTACACAGGTGTCATGGTTTTGGAGAAATGTAAAAAATACAGTTGCTACACTTCTGGAGCGACCTTGGGAAAATCAAATTTTCTCCTAGATGGAGTGTCAAAATGACTTTATTGATGAGTCAAATGATGACTAGACAGAGAGATATTTCCAATGAGGTATGTTGAGCTCAATTTGGATTTGAGGAAGTCCTCCAAAATTTTCCTGCAATAGCACACTACATTTTTGCACCCTCATTATGCACTTTTTGACCAGTCTTGGGAGAATCAATTTTGTACATGTCAAATCAAGTCCATTCTGCAAACTAAAGGCATATTTGGAAAGTATACGGGACAAGCTTTACAACAAGCTATCATGGGCCCAATTTGGACATCGTGAATGCCTCCAAAAGTGGTATGCAAAAAGGCGTTGCGCAAATCCTTAACAAAGGGCACAAATGCTTCTATGAGGGCGCAGATGCTTCAGGCGCTGCGCATATGACCATAGAATCCCCAGGGACACATTCAAGTGGCACAAAATCATTTCCAAAGATTCATCAACTTACTCATCGACCTCCAACAAATTAGTAAGAGCTAATGCCATTAAATATCATCTTCAACAAGTTCATGTGTTGAGTGTTGCGAAATTCATGTTACAATTTGGTGTCTGAAATTGTTTTAAAACCCTAGTATCACCATTGAATTCTTGAAAATTCCCAAATTTCACTCCCTTGCACCTTTATACCCTTCCCACAATTACAAATACCCATTCCTAAACCCCTGTTTTATAAAATTCCCTTTCCCTAACCCTTTTTCCCAAAACCCTAATCCCTAGGTGCTACATTTACCTAGGCTCCCAATCCCCAAATCTCCATCCCAAATCCCATCATAATACCACTCCTTATCCCCTCCCCCATTTCATACATCCCTAACACCATCTCCTTCATTTTCCCATTCCTCATTCCTAAAACTATATTCCACACCATCACACTTCCCTAGGGTTTTGATAAAAGCACCAAGGAAGAGAAGAAGAAATTGGACATACTTGAAGAGTTTTCTGTCCAAGCCTATACACATCATCATCAGCCATTACAAAAATTTTGAGGCATTTCCAAAATTTTTTGCAAAATCTGGAAATTTCTAAGTTTTTTGGGAGAGACATTTAATAGAAAATTGGTCATTTGCGCAACGCCCTAGCCGCTACGCAAATTATTGGGGCACTTTTTGAGGGAAAGGAAGGTACCATTGGATTCCTAATGACCAATTCATCTCAGAAAACCATGTTTCCAGCCTTGGTTTGCAGTTTTGATAGGTGAAAAGCTCAAAAAACCATTAAAAAAAAACAAAAACAAAAACAAAAAAACACCTTTCTGCCCCTGTTTTGACCTAGGCGCTGCACAAATACCAGTATTGGGAGAATGACTTTTTGAGAGTGAAATGACCTTAATTTTTGGAACTTGAGGAATATTCAGAAAGAGGACATGAAGGGCTTTCCAACAAGCCATCTTGCGCCTGATTTGAACACCTGTAGATTAGTCAAAAGTGGCCCTGAACATGGAGGGCGCAAATGACACTACTAGGGCACAAACGCACAATGGAGGGCGCAAATGACCAATTTGCTTATTTTTTCCAAGTTTCTCTGAAATTTTAATTTTTCTTCAACAACTCATGTTTCTACTAATGTAATTCATCATGGTAAATATAATTATCTCAAGGATAAGTTACCTAGGGGTAGTTTCATTGGGTAAAATTCATCATTAAGTCAAATGAATAAGTTTGAATGTATTTAGGGAGGAGTCACTTAGAGCTCCGTAAACTCTAGGTATCAGTTCAGATTATTATGGATCAGCTCCTCAACTTAGGGATTCGACACCTGAGGTTGGGAGAGGTTGTTTGAGGCTTATATCATGTAATTTTTGACTCATTTTCAAATGTTAGAATGAGTTTGGATGTTAGCCTATTGATCAAGGAACTATTGTACTCAATTTTGGCCAGTTAATAAAGAAGAGTTGCAGCTATTTTTTGGCATACATGGGGTATGATGTTTATCATTGTTTTTTATTCAGTTTCATATGTTAGAATGTGTTGTATTCATGTTCATTAAATCTATATGGTATGATCTCTTTCAAGTTGATAGGTAGAACACATGCTTTCTCATGCTTTGTTTTGGGAAATTGATCATAGTTTGCCCATTTTCCTCTATTTAGGAAGAATACATCTCCCATTCTCTTCCTAGCTTCTCCTCAGTCTCAAAACCATCTCATCACAATCATCTTTAAGTGGTAAACCTTATGCCTACCTTTCCCCATTGAATCCCCGCAACCCTATCTCATTTTCCCTGACCTAGCTCCCTTGACCTAATTTCTTCATTCAGTGATAGCCCAACCAAATCAAAACAAAACAACCCCTACACTCAATATCTAGCCTAAAACCCTAATTCCTACATCCCTCCTGGCTGTGACCTTTTTGGAGAGATCCCTCTCCGACTTGGTAAGGCTAGCTACCAAGTCAAAACCTTGGTTTGTGGTTACCTCTGTTGGGATTCCTTCTTCAACCTTGGGAATCTGGTGGAGTGCTAACAAAAGTAATCTTCTTTTGACATTAAAAATTGTTGATGCAAGTGTTTAATAAACTCTAGAGTAATAATGTGAGGCATTCTGTAAGTATCAAAAGAGGAAGAAAAATGATTTGTATATGTAGAGGAAGGATAATGAGGAGTATTGGACATAAAAGCTCAGGAAAGAAAGTGCTCTGAAAATGCAAGTATTGGGGAGACAATTCTTCCTTGATGTGCGCTCAAGCATTGATTAAAGATCCTCGGTGTGATCATGGAATAAGATTTGTAGAAGAGAACAATGTAAGGCAACAATCGTTATAAAGGAAAGTTGCAAGTTGCAAACCAGAGGTGCAGATGTATTGCATCACATCTGATCTCCATTAATTCCATTAAACCAGATGACAGAGGCAGATCTGAGTTGAAGTTGGCAGACCTATGTAAGTTAGAGTTGTCAGAATGGCGGAGGAGAGGCGACAATAATAACTAGAGTTGAGTCAGAGTGTATAAGCGAAGGATACAATACTTAGTCCTTTTTTAAAGTTGAAAAAAGTTTTTCATTTGACAAAGGCTAGAAGACGGGACTAAGGTTATGTTGAATAAACACGTCAATTGATAGGTGCGGGACCGACGTGTCCCAAAGGGTCTTTCCTGGAAGGTAGAAGGAAGAGGATATAAAGAAACAACTGAGATTATTGGGGCATTGGGCTGATGTGCAAGGCTCGCCAATATGTAGAGTGTCAGGGGGACGTGGAATTTTGTTGCATGAGTAAAGTGGGAACACAAGATTATTGACTCCTCCTAGAGGTAAAATACTTGTGCGCATTAAAAAAGGGCCAAGGACGACAACTGATGGGAGCTGCGAACAACATTCGATGGCGATAATTTCCATTCCACAGATTCTGTCTCTCGGAAGGGAAGTTTTGCACGTATTGTTGAATAGGTCGGGTGACATAAGTCTAGGATAGCGTGTCTCGACTAGTAAAGAACTGCACTCCAAGGAAAAAGATCGGGGACCCAGTCACAGGGCTTGGTCACATACGCGAAGTGGGAGGATAATTCAAGTGTCGGGAACTTATGGAGAGGGCCGCTATATGTACACATGTTTGGTCTAAGTAACTATTTCAAAAAGTTTCAGTTGTGGTGGTTTTGAGATAAGGAATTGGTTCAGAACTTCAAACTTGCAAGAAGGTTCGAAATGAATTAAACCACCCCATGAATGAGTCAACAACTTTGCTTGTAAACAACATGGAAAATTGGAATTTAAACCAAACCTTTGGTTTTGGTGTATGAGGGGGTCAACAATTGTTGGAAAATTTATATTTTTAATTGAACTAGAGGTTGATATGGCGTGCAAGGTTGGACAATACGTAGAGTTTCGGGGTGATGTGGAAGTCTATTGTGTGAGAAAAGTGGGACCACGAGATTTTTGGCTCCTCCCGGAGGAAAAGGACTTGCATGTATTTAAAAAGGGTCGGGGATGACAGCTGATGGGAGTCGGGAACAACATTTGATGGGATTCAATAATTCCCATTCCCCAGAATTTGTCTCCAGTAAGGGAATTTTTGCATCTATTGTTGGACAGGCTAGGATGACATAAGTCTGGGATGTTATGTCCCGACGAGTAAAGAACTGCACGATAATGAAAAAGGTCAGGGACGAAGTCATGAGGCTTGGTCGCATACGTGAAGTGAGAGGAAATTTCAAGTGTCGGGAGATTATAAAGAAGGTCACCCCACCCACCACCCCCCCCCCCTCTCTAAATTCCAAGCATCACGAGATTATAAAGAAGGTCACCCCACCCCCCTCTCTCTCTGAGTGGATATTTAAAAAATTTGAGCTGTATTGGTTCTGAGATAGGGAGTTGGGTTGAAACTTCGAACCCACATGAAGGTTGGGAATGAATTAAACCACCCCATGAACGAAGAAACAAATTTTCTTGTAAATAACATGTGAAATTGGAATTTAAACCAAACCTTTGGTTTTGGTGAATGAGCAGGTCGACAACTGTTGGAAATTGACCTGGAGACACACCATGGATTGAAGAAAGTGCCTAAGCCTTGGCAAAGCAAACCTAAGCAATAATAAGCAAGCTTATCACTGATGAGTGGTTAGGCGTGCATCAATTGGTAAATAGGCTTTTAAAAGCTCTGAACCCTGAAATAAAAGAGGGCAAAAGTTTTTGAAGGACAACGAAGGACCCAGACAAAAGTCAAGAAGATTTCAATAGGAGGATCAAAGGATGAAGAGTGCTTGATAGAGTTGAGTTGAAGGAATACAAGTTTGTTGAAGTATTTCTGTATTATTTGTATTTTGAATTGAGATAGAGATCTATAGAAGTTTTGTGAAGTAGTTTGAAATTTTTGTCCTTGAAGAGGAAGAATATGGACAAAAGAGTATATGAGGAGGGGGAAAAAGACTCTCAAAGGGAAAAACCCTGAAAGTATCTTAACCAACATTAATGTTTTAAGTTAACTCTGGTTTGAGAATATGTTTGCAGGTTGAAAAAAACATCAACAAGGGGAGTTAACATAAGCTATAATATGTTTGCAAGTTTAAGCAAACATCAATAGGGGAAGTTGACATTAGCTAACCAGCCAACAAGGTTGCGAAAGAGGAAGAGGGAGCAAGTAAAGATCTTGGGAGAAGGAGGA
This sequence comes from Pinus albicaulis, assembly GCA_034641835.2. Taxonomy (NCBI): domain Eukaryota; kingdom Viridiplantae; phylum Streptophyta; class Pinopsida; order Pinales; family Pinaceae; genus Pinus; species Pinus albicaulis. The sequence continues at coordinate 16,703 of JAXQQM020088342.1, forward strand.
ATTGTGAGAGAATCCCAACTGATCCAGGTGGATATTGGTGGCCACCTGCCTATTCCACTTGGACCCCCAACACTATTTCCTTTCAGTTTCCTAATTTCCAGCATAGTTTCCTATTTCAACAGTTTTCTATTTTTGATAGTTTTTTGGATCTTAAACTTATGGACTCATTGTGAATCCCTAAAGGAATTATTTTTCTTTTTTTTTGGTAAGAGCAAGCAAATGAGAGGCCATTTTCTTTGTTGTTTATAATCTAAATTTGTTGTCCTCGGATAGATCTTTCTAACGAGGTATCATGCACTCTAAACGAAGATCACATGCCAAAATGATGACCCTAGGAAGTTGATGTTCTAACTAACCCCAACTGGGCACAAAAAATTTTGGAGCTTCATCTACTAGGGTTAGGTTTTTGGTTGTTTAGGGTTTTTCATTGTTTCTCAATAATCAAAATTCCTCAAAACTTCATTATAACACAGTTCAAAAGGCATGTAGCCGTCACATCTGCTCTTAGAGAGAAGCTACCATTGTCTGAACTAATTTGTTTCTCTTATGTATGTAAAAAAAATTTTCGGCAATTGTTATTTATTAATTGAAGTTATGTTTTGATGTATCTCTTTTTTTTTTTTTGAATCTATATTTCATTTCGTTCCTTCATAAATTTGGATTAGTGGTATTAGAGCGGTCATCTCTTTCTCTGTTTTTCTGTGTATGTACTCAATGAGGTTGGGGTATAAGGAGTTGGGACTTGAACTAGTTGAACCCTTGCAAGACCAGCCTCACTGACCCCGACGACCTCCCATGGTGGAAGAAAATAAAGACAAGGGAGTAATATATCCTTTCAAAAAAATTCTTGAAGAATCCCTCTAGCGACAAAGGAACGAGATGATGAACAAGTTTTTCCATATCCTTCGATGGGTATCAATGGACAAAGCATCTTCATCCAACAGTCACTTCGAGCACACCACTCCCTTTAAGGTACAAGTTAAATTTGACATTCCTATATTTGAAGGCTAAATAGATGAAAATGCCCTATATAGATGGTTAAATATGCTAGAAGGATATTTTTCAGTCCATAATTTTTCTGAAGGGGAAAATATTACTTTTGCAATCCTCAAAGTCACCCACCATGTCAAAGACTAGTGGGAAAATTACTTTGAGTAGAGGGACAAGGAGGAACCTTCACTATTTTTAGCCCCACCCTCTTGGAATTTTTTTTGAGATACCATAAGGGAACAATATTTCCCCGTCGAGAACTATGAAGATAAGTATATAAAGTGGACCATACTACGCCAAGGAAGGGACCAAGATGTGCCAAAGTTCACAAACATTTTCTATACCCTAGGCACGTAGTTGGGTATCAATGATTTTGAGTAGCATCTGATACTCAAATACCATGGTTATATGCACAAATACATGTAGGAAGAAATGGAGTTCTTGGAAATCTCCTCACTTGGCGAAACATAGGAATATGTTGTGAGGATCGAGCATAAATTTAAACATAAGAGCGAGACTTTGGATCTGTGAATATGAATCAGGGAAAATGCACTTCCAAACCACAGAAAAAAGGATAGAGCCAAGGTGCAGTGACCCAGGAAAACCCATCGAAGTCGTGAGCAAAGAATAACACCATAACGATGAAGAAATGTGTCGAAAAGTGGTGTGAGTTCCACAAGAGCCCCACCCACAACACAAATGAGTGTTGTGCTAAGCAGACACTGGTGGTCGAGCTAAGAGCTTCAGATTCATAAACATGTTCTGACTCTAAGTCAAAACCTGACAAGGGGAAGCATATTATTGATGTAGAACCTAGTGCCACCGTTGCCACTGTTATCACTCTCCCCAACTTTCCAAGGCTGACAGTAGGATTGGATAAAGGTAACCACTGACCAAACTTTAGATCTTGTAGCTAGCCCTACCTGGATTGGAGAGGGATCTCTCTATGTCACTTTTCAATCAAATGGATGACTGGATATAATGTTTTAGGCTAGTTATGATGCTCAATAGATTAAGGTTTTTGTTTGTTTGAAGTTTTGTTGGATACGAATGACAGTTATGAGACTAGGTCTAGGGTTTTGATCTAATTTCAAAGGTTTAATTGCAGAGGTAAGGGTGAGGCCAGGTAGGTAAGATAAGAAGCATGATTAATTTATCATTGTGTATAGAGTGAAATGAGAGGCGAATCAGAATGAGCATTAAACTGAATTCATTCATCAGAAGAGCAAGACAATTTCATGAAAATCTTATGAAAAACAGAGCATGGAAAGCATGTTTTTTGTCAGTAAAATGATAAGAATTAGCGTAGAGAATAATATGTGTGAAAGATGAGTAACATAACATTCAACATCATGAGTTTACAGATAAAAACAAATGCTCAAAGGCATACCATAGGTGTCTCAACACTATGTCTGCAACATTGTCCTTGATTTCATTAGCAAAAGCTTATACAATAGCTCCACTGCAAATAACAATTATCCAACCCCAACCAAGACAAAATAGAGCCTACTTATAGAAAATATAGATCATAACACCTCATCAGGTATAAATCCCACCCAAAATGGATCATAAATGCAAAAGACGAGTCATTTCATAGTTTACAGGGAGGTTAGAAACCATTCCCTAAATTTAGCTATAAAATAGAAGTGTTTGTCCCTTAGATTAATCACAAATTAATTCATGATAAGAAGCCAAAACAAACCTAATAACTCTGATGAAAACTCATAGGACAACATTTCCTCAAAATTTTTACCATTTTTTACCTTGACAAGTGTCCTGAGGGTATCTAATACTAATCCGTGACAATTATGACTGAAGAATTAAAAAGAAAAACAATTTGCAAAAGCGTAACAGAACTTTGGAGGCACTTTGAAAAGTCTAAATCCACTTCTGAAAGAACGTTCAAATATCCCTGTGTATCTAGTTTCCAAGACATCCTAAATATTTCAAAATGACCCATGGGAAGGCCTTCAAAAGTTCATTCTCCCAAGGTTACTCCAGTGTGTTCCAGAAGCATAATAGTGTGTTCTATAAGTGTAACAAATCCCTTTGAGAAAGATTTTGGAGGAATTCCTAGAGTATTTTGGGGCTAAAAGTGGTATGGTTGGAAAGCTTAGGATGTCTGCTACAAAATGGAGTCATCAAGCACTGCAAACCCCTATTTCAAACCCATGAAAAGTTGTTTTGAAGACTACTTTTTCCAGACTTGCAGAAAATGGCCCTAAGCAAGTGTATTGTTGGAATTTTTCTCAAACCATAACACCTGTGCATAAAATGAAGAAGGTTTTTGTTCCTGGGCACATTATTGACAAAAATCTCTTTCACTTTTGTAAAATTCATCTCCATTATTTCAGAAACTGATTTTGAATCCAAACGGTCCCTGTGATAGTATGGCAAGTTGGTGAGATGAAATGGGGGTGACAGGGTTGAGTAAAAATTTTGATCAAAATTCAGTGGATAGTGTAGTGTCTTAAATTCACAATGAAAGTGGAATGAAGGGAAATGGATAGGTCTAGGGTGGTCAAACCTCAAAACACAGTCATTTCCCAACTTTGGCTATGGGAAAAACTAGTGAAGAATTGTTTTTTATTTTTTAGGGTCATGGAGCTGGACAAAAATTTTGATAAAATTTCAGATGGTATGGTGACACCTTAGCTCCACAATGCAAGTGGAATGAGTGAAAATGGATAAATCTAGATCCTTAAAACCCCTAAAACACAATCATCTATGTTTTCACTGCCTTCACTGTGTTGAAAAGCTAAAAAGAGGGTTTGATGGCGTGAAACATGTTATGGAAGGTGATGTAGATGATATGAGTGTATATATGGGGCATATGGGATGTAAGAATCAAAAAAATTAATGTATGGACAGTGACCACATGGTAAAACATTAAATGACAGAAAAAAGATTTAAACCTTCAACGTCTCACCCACAACAATAGCATGGAAGGTTGCTTACCTTGTATGGAGGGTACAACAAAGGATGGATGAGAAGCTTTGAGAGTTTGGAGGGTTTTGAGCTTCAAAACGCCGAAAATTGTCCTCTAAACAGAAGCGTAACAACTAAGTTTTGTATCTCCCAAAAGCATAACAACTGGGTATATACACAACAGAAGCGTAACAACTAGGTTTTACACACCACAAGAGAGTAACAACTGCATTTTATAATGAGATACAATGCCCAAAAACGTAACACAAGTGGTTTTCTTCGGAGTTTAGAGAGTATGGAGGGTAAGTGAAGTAGAGAAATGCTCTCTCATACACATGAAAGGGTAAATAATGAAAAAAATGAAGTTTCCTTTGCCTTTTATAAGTTGAAGATGACCATTTTACCTTTTCCCATGACATTTACCATGACGCTTTTTACCTTTTTGCACTTAAAAACGACATTTTTTTACACCTCCGAATGAGATATGAGGGTAGAATGAAACTATTTTTCATTCTTTGACATTTGGCGTGACTTTATATATGCTTGAAGAGACATCAAGACACAATTTGCTTCTTTTTCATGGGGACAGTGATACTGCTTCTCTTCAAAACTTTGAAATCTTTTCACACCTTTGAACTTTCACATTGGATATGACCTTTTCAAGACATATAAGGAATCTTTAAAGCTTGAAATAACTCTCTTTGCATTTGATTGGGACAATAGGTCAAAATTACCTCCCTTGGAGCTCTGACAGTCAATGATGTCTTTTTATTCTTTTAAATGAGACAGTGAGACAAAATTATTCAATTTTTCGTGAAACACTGAGACAGAGATGAGATGTTTTAAACTTTTTAGAACTTGAGCCTATGAAACAAGAGAAGTGGCTTTTATTCCATATTCA
>JAXQQM020081382.1:0-177784 GCA_034641835.2 Pinus albicaulis
TCCCTAGAGTTGCATATGAAGGGACCTAATTGACTTTTAATCTTGAGTTGGGCTTTCTTTTTTACACTACAAAAATGAATCATATCAGAATTATTCATTTGCCTGAAATATTCCAAGGCAAAAAGTCTCATAGGTACATATTTTGGCAACTTGAATGGATGCAATTCACATCCATATATTCTGATGACTGAATGATTTTGGTATAAATACCAATCCCCAACTTTGTATGTCCTTTAAAGCTGCAAAGTCTTCTTAATTTCATTACTGAGCCTTGGAGGAGGGATTCCTGTCAACAAGGTAGTTGCAGGATATACAAAAAGATCGATGAACTCAACATAAGAATAGGGAGAATTATAAGAAGAGTGAGTTATGGGAGACCAAAATATAACAGATCTAGGGTTTCCCTTGGCATCAAGATTTTGAACAGGAAAAGGGAACTTCTCTAATTGATAATAAATGATGAGATGGTAAATGACTGAGGAATATTTAAACACTTACTCATTATCTAGCTTCATGAACTGGTCATGGATTTTATTGGCAATGAAGGATGCAAAGTCATATTTTACTGCAGGCGGTTGCCCAGAAGTAAAGATAGATAGCAAAACAAGGGTTATTTCATCAACATATTCACTGGTATTGAAACCCATGACAAAAGATATCATATTTAGGATGAGCTTTCCTAATTTAGTGAAATAAGAAAAACCATAGGGAGGAGATCCCCTAGGTTGATGTTCAAGCAACATAAAAGTCTGGCAAATGCATTTCAATTTTTCTGGGGTCAATTGGGTGGACTTTTCAAGTAATTCTTCCATGGACAAGGGAGTTAGCTCTTGATTAGGTTCAAAATGAAGCATTGTGTTGATAGCTTGGGGAGTAATGGGGAAAAGAATACTCTGGTCAGGGGACATTACTGCTCTTTGAGTTGGATCATAGTTAACATGGCAGTAATGGATAATTTCTGTGAAAATACGGACTGAGGGGATGAGATATCTCGGGAAATTGGATTCCCACAATCCAATGACATCCAATCCCTTCGAATAATCGTCTCTGCAGCGACAATAACTTCGAAGGGGGCTTTCATCAAACACTAAGTCTTTAATTTGGAAGTCCTTATCCACTAAGGGAAAATATTCTAATTCTCTGTGGGGGGCATTCAATGGGGTTACATTCAGGGCTGTTGGGGCTTCCATTTTGGTTCTTGTGTGTTCAAAATGGAAGTTTCTGGGTTTTCTTCACAGAAATGTCGTGATTTCAGTTTTAATGAGGGAAATTGGCACAGTTGCAAGTTCGTGGGAAAAATTCACAGTTTAAAAACCAGGGAATGATCTTAGCAATAAGATTTTAACATTGATTCAGTGGAAAAAACAAGGAACACAGAGTTTCTTTTGAAGTTCGGGGTGCAATAGAATAAATACCTGTTTTCGGAGGCAAACTGGGATTTAACAGGTATCAAGTGGTGGCAATAAGATGCTTGAACACTGGTCCGGCGGAATTCTGGAGCGAAATTGGATAAAACAGTAACTCTCAGTGAAAATTTTGAATTTCGCAGCAGAAGGCGCAGTCGCTTTCAGCAATGAAAATGACTTAAAAAACATGAATTTTTTTTATTTCCAAAGTCAAAAAGGGATTTTTATTTTTTCGAGGAATGACGTCATTTGAAGTACGGGATGACATGTGGCAGGGGTTGGGCGGTAAGCGGTAATCCCCGCACCGCTTATGGGAAATGGTGGTATTGAACGCGAGGGCAGCGATTCCATTGGGGAAGTGACACGTGGTCGGAGGATGGTTTCAAAACCACCGTGCTTGCAGGTTTATCGCCGGTATTGAATGGAAATGCGAATGAATGCTAGCCTTAGGATCTCGTAGCGTGGGGATCGCACGGTGGAAGGGACGTGGAGTAAGCGGGGGTTTATCGTGCGGGCCCGGCGGGGTTTTTTAAACGCGATTAACTTTATTAAATATCCCGAGGGGCGTCTAATAGGCGGAAAAGTTTGGTTATTAATTAATTCAGTTAATTAATTAATCCCATGGTTATAAAGGGTCGGGGTAAGGAACTTTGCGCGCGGGTCTCCAAAGTTTAGTTTTAATTAAACTTTGGTTTATTTTTGTTTTTGTTTTAAACATATGAATTATATGTTTAATGTTTTTCATATTTTTATTATATGGTAATGAAATTAAAACAATTCAATTACCATAAGGGGGCGGGACTATTATATAATGATATATTTAACCAAAGGGCGCATAATGTGGGTTTTTAATGATTAATTGGGAAATAAATACTTTGGTTAAACTTTATAATAAGATGGGTTTTTTGGATATTTATGTAAAAGGAGTTATATACTTAGGATAAGGCATTTTCACTAGGGATTTAGTAAATAGAGTTAAATGTTAATATGACAAAGGGACAAGGACAACTCAAAATACTTTGCACATCTAAGAAAGTGAAGATTTCTGAAGTAAATCACATTATCTTAATTTCAACACTTCAACATAGAATAGTAAGTGATTTTGAGGGATTATTGTGGAATTTTGGATGATTTCCCTAAGTAAAATTGGATTTTACCTAGGAAAAGGTAAAAAGTGAATGATTATAATGACAAATGATCTCAAGTACTTAGGTATTTTTGATCATTAGGCTGAGGGTCCGGTCCCTCCAAAAGTCAAGGAAATGCCTTGAGCCCCTTTGATCTCCAAATACCTTAGCACTTTGGGGAAATTAGTAAAAACTTAGGGAGAAAGTGATGTGGGAAGTTAATGATTTTGACTTTGCTTTCTGTGAATTCTTCAGTGTATTTTCTGCTTCAGTACTTGTGATGAAGGTAAAATATTAAACATATTTAGCACCATCATTCATCATATGAAACTTTGCAACACCATCTACCTACCCTATCTACTTGACACTACCATTGTCTCTTCTTTATTAGGGTGCATTTAGACTTGCAAACCCTTATCAATCTTTTCTGTTTACATGGCAAATCTATCTAATTCTACCCTTATTACATCCAAGGGCTCAGATTAAACTGTTGAGCACCTTTTATTAACTCTACCTATCTACTTATCTGCCAAGATTAAACTATTTGGTCAGATTCTTATTCTCTATTCTACAACATGAAATTGAAACATGAATAAGTCAAGTTTATACAGTTTGACTCTTCATAAATTGTGGCAAAGTTTGACAAGCTGCACACAATTTCTTTATTACAAAAATGAAATAGTAGTGGCATTTCGATTTGCACACTTTCCTTGGTCTATTTTTTGCTTGGGGTTCATTTCTTTCATTTTCTTGACCAATTTATTTTTCTTACCCTTTGATTTTTCTTTTAGGGTATACCCTCTTTACATTTTTTAATTTTTTTGATTTTTTGGTTTTTCAAGAATATGGAACACCTTTGCTCAAGAAAAAGGTTTGAACATATTCCATAGTTTAATCAAGACAATCATGAAAAATGACACCTATTGGTATAGGAGTCTAACACTGGCTCCACTTGGGGATGGATTTTCCTTGTGGAAAGTCAAGAACAGCAGGTCAGATGCCTCAAAATGTCTTCAAACTGAACTATGTAATCTCCTTCTTCTGGTAGCTTTATTGTACATATGATAATGAAACTTTTGAAGCTTAGGGCCTTCACTTCGGGCTTCAACTTCAAGAAGTCACCATCCACTCAAAACTGCATTAGAAAAGGATATATTATGTACAAGTTAGAAAAATCAAAACATCCTAGTAAATAGGATCAAAATAATGCTTCAGCATTCGACCATTGACTGGTCCTTCCTCAGCTTCTGAATTGTCCAAATTCTTCAAAAAGTATGTGTTGTTTCCCTGTAAGGCATGAATGATGTAAGGCCCTTTCCATAAGAAATCAAATTTCCCATGTTTCCCTTTCTCTTCCCTTCTGGAATCCCATCTTAGGACTTTGTCTCCTAGTTGAAAATCTTCTGCTTTAGTTCTTCTGTCAAACATTTTCTTTAACTTTTCCTGCAAGACTTGAGATCGTTGATATACTTCTTCTCTGGTTTGCTGCAAGTGGATTGTTTGATTAATTCTTCTCTGAATATCATTTGGTTCCACTTGAGCCTCCTGAATTAACTTCATAACAGGAATTCCTAAAGATGATGGGAATATTGCCTCAATACCATAAACTAATTCATATGGACTAGTCCCAATTGATTTCTTAGTTGTAAGTCTGTCTGCCCACAATGCATTGGTCAGTTTCTTGTGCCAATTCTTTTTTTTTTCTTCCAATAACTTTTTGATGATATTAATAAGGCTTTTATTGGAGGATTCTGCTAGTCCATTACCCTGAGGGTAATAAGCTATTGAATGGCCTAAAGTAATATGATCTTTACTACAGAAACTAATCATTTTCTTTGACTTAAATGCAGCAGCATTATCTGTTATAATCTTTTCTGGACAGCCAAATCTTGAAAGTATATTGGTTTCTAAAAACCCTATAATTACAGAATCATTGGCATGTCTGCATGGGATAGCTTCAATCCATTTGGTAAAGTAATCTGTGGCAGTTAAAATCCATCTGTGTTGCCCTGAAGAAGGGGGATGAATTTCTCCAATAAAATCTAATCCCCATTGTTGAAAAGGTCTTTCTATGGAAATTGGTCTTAATGGTAAAGGTAACAACTTTCTTTTACCCTCAAAGATCTGACACTTATGACAAGTTGTTACAAATTTCTTGACATCTGAAAACAAGGATGGCCAGTAAAAACCAGCCCTTAAGATTTTGTCTGCAGTTGACTTCCAGTAGAGATGTCCACCACAATCACCTGCATGAAATTCATTAAGTGCCTTGTCAGCTTCATCTTTCAATAGACAATTCAATAAGATTCCTTCATGATTTTTCCAAAATAGAGTACCATCTAAAATACAATATTTTAAAGATGTCATTTTCAAAAATCTTTGTTATGTTCTGGACAACCCTGGAGGAGCTTGTAGGTTTAGCAAAACATGAATAATATCAGTGTACCAGGGAGAATCTAAGAAATCTTGACTGATATGTGGAGTCGCCATCTCCTGTTCGTCATCCAGTTCATTGATGTCTAAGGCTTGGCAATTAGTTTCAGTCATGAGTTGTGCCAAACCTTGACCTTTTATGAGTTTTGTTGGTTTAATTTCAATATCATATTCTAAAATGGTAGCTATCCACTTACCTCTTTTGCCTTCAATGCCATCTTGAGTCAAAATGTCTTTAACTACAGCATTAGGCACATAAGCTATCACATGAGAATATAATATGTAGACTCTGAAATCTTTAATTTCTTTTACCAATGCAAAAGCCTGTTTCTCCATGATATTGTATTTCAAAGATGCATCCCTAAGTGCTTTGCTAAAAAATGCTATTGGTTTTTCACACCCTTGATCATCTTTTTGAAGTAAAACAGCTGCAACTGTATGTTCAGAAGCAAATGAAAAAATAATGAAATCTCTGTCAAATTTGGGACTGGTAAGAACTGGTGTTCTTGTTAAAGCCATTTTGATTTCTTAGAATGATTGCTTGGCTTCTATAGTCTAGTCAATGCTTGAATCTTTCCTCAACATGTTAGTAAGAAATCTAAGTAACTCAGCTAAACTAGAAATAAATCTTCTCAAGAAATTAATCTTTCCTATGAATGCTTGCAATTCTTTTATGTTTCTGGGATGAGGTATCTGCAAAATTTCTTGTATTCTTTCTGGATCAATCCTAATGCCATCTTTAGAAATAATATGGCCTAAAAGCTTTCCTTCTTCCAAACCAAACAATGAATTTTTAGGGTTTAAAGAAATCCCATATTTTCTGCATTTTATAAATACTTGCCTTAAATGATCTAAATGTTCTTGATCTGTTTTAGAAAAGACAGTTAAATCATCTAGATAAATAACCAGAAAATCATGTATTTCTTTAGCAAAAGCAATATCCATTGCTCTTTGAAATGTAGCTCCTGCATTCTTGAGTCCAAATGGCATTTTGACATATTTAAACGTACCCCATGGTGTTGTAAATGTTGTTTTATCTTGATCATCAGGATGAACCAGAATCTGGTTATACCCTGAAAATCCATCCAGTAGAGATATCCTAGAAGATCCTACTACCCTTTGAAGAATATGGTCCATTTTAGGTAAAGGATAGTTATCTTTTAAAGAAACTTTATTCAAATTTCTTAAATCGACACACAATCTAATTTCTCCAGTTTTCTTTCTTGTTGGTACTAGATTAGAAACCCATTCAGAGAACCTAATAGGAGCTATAATCCCTGCTTCAAACATCCTTTTAATTTCCTTTTCAATTGAAGGTAATAAAACAGGATTTATTCTTCTAAGTTTCTGTTTGAAAGGTTTCTGAACTGGTTTCAAAGGTATAGTGTGTTGAATTATGGATGTATCATATGCTTTAAGATCTTCATAACTCCAGGCAAAAACATCCTGGAATTCCTTTAAGAGTTCAACATATTTAACCTTTTGATCTTCTGGTAGAGATTTGGATAGTTTAACCATTTTGGGATTTTCTGGAGTTCCTAAGTTGCATTCTTCAATATCAGCCTTTACAGGTTCCATTTTAGGTCTAAATGGAATATCATTTGAGTCAAAAAGATCTTCCAAAGGAGTTAATCCTTTGGGAAGATAATTATCTTTTAGATTAATGATTTCTGTCTCATCTTCTATGACCTCATCAGATTCCATATATTTCAAATCCTGCATGTCTTTTTCTGTGAATGTGGTTGGGTGCAGCATATGAATTGCATTTTCTCTTGAAATTTCTATTTTTTGTTCTTTTTCTTGATCAAATTTATCAATAGTTATATCTTCATCTATATTACAGTTAGAAAACTCATTTTGAAGTGTCAAAAAACTATTGATTTGATTATTATTTACAAATACTTGCCAATTCAAAAGATTGTCCGGTATAGCAGGCCTATGTCTAATTTCAGCTGAAAACTGATGATTAGGATCAAAAGGTAACTTACATGTGCTAGCGAACATTGCAAGACTGTGAGCATGCAGATTTTGTTTTCTAGGAATTTTGGCAAGTTGAGCTTGCAGAAATGTATTGAGAATTTCCACAACTGTTTCTCTGTATTGTTTCAATCTCATGTCTTTTGTTGAACATTCTCCTTTAATTTGTTGAATGATTAGTTCGGAGTCTCCTATGATTGATACCCTAATAGCTCCTAACTTCTTGACATGTTTAAGCCCTAACAAAAGAGCTTCGTACTCTGCCATGTTGTTAGTGCATTTGAAATTCAACCTATAAGCATGACCCTCAACATGATTATTTTCAACATTATGTAACCAAATCCCAGCTCCTGCTCCTAATTTGTTTACTGAGCCATCAAATTCTAAATGCCACAGAATTTCATGTTCATAATCCTCATCAATTGTTTTAAAATGTTTCTTGACAGGAGCTAGTTGTTTAGTTTTTTCTGGTATTTCTTGATCATCTGGTGTTTCTTTGTTTTCAGAAATCTCCTCAATTTTAACAGTAGTTTTGTTTGTGGTTTCCTTTTCAGGTGCTTCTAGCTCAGTTGGAAGATCGCTTTCAGCATTGTAAAGGATGAAAGAATCCATATCCGAATGCACTGAATAGACAGGGAAGTTTTCAGGCTTCTCATGGCTACTCACCAAGTACTTCATCAAGGTTTCTCTATATAATCTTTTAGGTTGACCAAATACTGAAATAGTGGCATATGACATGTCGAGTTGAATAGATCCTCCAAGTTTAGCACCCCAGGATCTAGACAACAACATACCATATTTAGGAGGGATATCAGCCACTACTATATCCATCAGAACAGATTTAGCAGGGTATTGTACCAAAGTAACACACAAATCTTTAATCAAACCTAAACATCTTACTTGACTAGAATCAAAAGAAAACAAATCTTTGTATGGTCTGGTAATATCTAGATTTAATCTTTCCATCACTGCTTTTGGCATCAAATTGTGAGATGCTCCAGAATCAAGCATTGCATTATGGAGTATCTTGTCATGAACATTCAGGCTTACATAAAATGGAGGTGTCCCTCCACTTTCTGGTTTGCCATTTACCTCAGGGCCAAATAGGAGTTTAGGTTGATCATCCAGAATATTCACTGAATCATCCATTCCAGTAATGTTAATGTTTAGGGATTTGCTGATTTGACTTCTATAGACATCATGTTTAGCCAATTCTGATAAAGGAACAGCTATCTTAAGTTTGCCTATTTCAGCCTCTAGATTGAAAGGTTTTTCTGTTTGAGTTTTAGTGTTTTGCACAGTTGGGTTTTCTCTATTTTTTGGGTCTTCAACGTTTTTCTCTTTTTCATGAGTGGAATTTTTATTTGAAGGTGTTTCTGAACTAACTTCTACTGTTTCTTCTACATTTCCTACAGGAGGAAAAGTATTAGATTGTTGTTTATTGTTTGGTTGGTTGTCAGAGACATCTTCAATTATTGGATTTGAAGGGTTAGGAGTTGTCCTAGACAAAATTTGTACAGGGGGAATGTTTTGTACAGGAGGTATGTTATCTTTACCTTTGACATTTTGTTTTACAGTTCTCTGTTTGTTATTCTCTGGCACATCAATCCGTCTACTTCTCAAATTGTACTGTTTATGGACCTCATAAATTGATGTGTCATAGCCTTATTTGAAATCAAAAGTTTCTCCTGAATGAGTTTGGAATGTTTCAAGGATGTGATTTTCCTGATCATCCTGAGATAGGAAAACTTCTGGTTCATTTTGTTTTTCATTCACATTATTTATTTCGACATCCTCAGTAGGTTCTTCAGAAGTTGAACCTTCAACAAAGTTTTCTTGGAAAGGTGGCCTGATATTTTGGTCAAGGACATTCTTCCCAATGTTTTGGTTCTGATTTCTCCTAAAGTTTGGGTTTCTTACAACATTCTGATTATCACTAGAAGACTTTCTTTCAATGGTCTCCACTCTATCTCCCAATCTTTCCATACCTTTAATGATTGCATCCAGCTTTCTTTCAAAAGCTGAAGGTTCTTCATTCATAGGCATTCTTCTTTCTGCCCTAGCTCTGGCTCGTTTTTCTATGAGGTTTGCTTCTACACTAACCACTATGCTTTGCATTTCCTCTAAGGTTTGAGGGGCTCTTTCCCTTAGTGAATATGCTATGTCAGAGTCAAAACCATCAGGAAATTTAACCAATACTGAGTCTGGAGGTGGTCTAAGGTTTTGAGGCACTGCGTTGTAGGCTTCATTAAATCTAATGATGTAATCTTGTACTGTTTCATTTGGTCTTCTCCTTAATTTTTCAAATTCTGATAGGATCTGAAGAGGATCTTTCTTCTTCTCCCATCTATTCGAAAATTCCCTATACAAAGCTGGTAAATCAGCAATAATGTTCGGGGCAAGAGCCCTAAACCATGTTCTGACTTCCCCAGTAAGACTCTCAACAAAAATTCTCATGTGAACATCATCAGCATCAATTTCATAAAACTCAAAGTAATCAGTCATCCTTTTGGTGTGTTGTTGAGCTGTGTAAGTACCTGAACCGTCAAAAGGAGCTATCTTACTCTGATAATCCTGTGGCAAAGCAACAGGGTTATTAGGCAACCTTAAAGGGGCATATCGATTGGCCATTGGAAGATATAGTGGGATAACAGGAGTTGATGGTCTGGTAGGAGGGGATGGAGGAGTAGAAGGGGTGACAGGTGTTTGAAAAGCTTGAGAAAAAGTAACTGAACTTGGGGAAGCTTCGGTAATTACAGAGATGTTTGAATTTTCTTCAAAGGTTTGTTCAGATTGAATAGAGTTTTGTAATTGTCTGTCAAGGTGATATGAAACAAATCTGAATTGCAAATCTTAAAAAAAAAATGGATCTGGAACTAATCTGGATAATTCGGTTTCAGAAAAATTCACAAATAAGGATGTTTCAAATCGTTCATCAAAAGGAATTTCATCAACATATATAATTTTCACGGGACAGGATGCAGATCTAGAAAGTGGTCTAGAACTTCCCGAACTCTCTTGACTTCCTCTTTCAGAACTTTCTTGACTTCCTTGTCTTCTAAGAATCCTAGGAATCAGATTTGGATTTTCAAATATTGGTGGTGGATTAGGGTCAGGATTTGACCTAGTATGACGAATCCTTTCTGAAGCCAGTTTTCTTAGACTATGTGTTTTTGGATTTTTGGTTTTAATTGAAAAAATAAATACAACTTCTACAAATTCTTCAAGAAATAATGATGTATGATTAAAATTTTCTCAAAGATCTGTTAAACTAGAGAATCTGATTGAAAATTTTGAAACTAAGGTTCAATATATAAGCTAAATCAGAGATAGACTGAAGCAACATTTATTTACTTTTGCAATTGCAGAGCAAAAGCAATTTCAAAGGCTACCTGGCTGATCTTCAGACTTTGTCTATAGCTTATAAGTGAACAATATTAACAAATAAAGATGATTCAGGTCCCCAGTATGGTCGCCACTATGTTATCACTTAGGTTTTCCTAGAAGTTGTGTAAGAGGAAAGTATACCCGAGGTAACCACAAACCAACCTTCAGATGCAGAATCTAGCCAATCTGCATCCAGAGAGGGCTCTCTCTTTATAATTTATCTTTGTTCTTAGAAAGTTTTAGGCTAGTTATAAGTCCAAGAGTTTTGATTTTGTTTGAATGGTGGAATTCGCCAACTAAGGGCAAGGTTGAAGATTTTCAGTCCATTGGGCTATGGGGTCAAAGGATGGCTTTACTGGATTTCTATTCTACACACAAGATGGCTTAGCAAGGCAAGATAGCCAAACAGAGAACAATCCTTAAAATTTAAAGTGGATGTAATGGGTTTGAAGAGATGAAAGGCAGCTAAGAATCTTTCACCATGTTCAAAAGAAAGAAATGAAATGATTACAAACAAAGAGCAGTGAAGAATTCTTTATTATAGTAATCAAGAATGTTTAAATTAGCAAAGCAAGAGCATTTAAGAATTCATGCTTATAACCAATTTAGAGGAAAACATTAAGAATAATCACATCTGAAACCAGAGTACAATTAAGTAAATTATGATTCAATCCTTTATGTAAATTATTCAGAAATGGACACAATGATATTATAAACAGATATAACACTTAAGACATAGGATAGAAAGACTTATTGAACTGCAGTCCGACACATGAATCCTGCAAAAAGTCCTGAGCTTCAAATTGTCATCCAGCAAGCCACAAATAAATTTCTCCAAAACGCTTTTATTCCAAAAACCTCAACGTTACAACAAAGTAATAGAATCCACCCTCGATACTCTCTTTGAGGGTTTATTTATACAAAAAATGATTGCAAATATCTCACACTAACCTAGCCCTTAATTTAGGGTGATTAATAAATAAGTTACAATAAAAAAAGGAGACAGATGGTCTCGTAGATAGAATAAAATGTAACTGCTGGTGTGCTTTTTCTTCATTTTGCGGATGTGCTGGAGGCAGGTACTATAATAGGGCTCGATGCTATCCCTTTGAGTAATTCCTTTACTTGTCTGATACTCTTTGTTTTTACGGATACTCTTTAACATGTTCAACTGATACTCTTTAACTTGTGCTCATTTTTTATCCTTTACATGATAGTAAAAAGATAAAATTCTCAACCTGAAGATAAATTTCATAAAATTTCCAATAAGTCATCCCACCATTGATCTTCTGCTATTATGGTTCTTTTAAGTTTTCTCAATGTTTCATCGGCCTCTGTGAGTTTGTAAAAAGTGGGCTGATTAGGGAACAAATACTTTATTTCATGTTCAAGATGAAATAAATTCTTCAACCTGTCATAGAGATTTCTCCCTGTTGGCAACGTTGCTTCTGGCAAACTGATAGAACAAGCAGTTGTATTTTGAGCATGGATATCTATTTTCTTAACATAGGTTTCCAGGTCCATTATCTGGTCCTCTGAGAGCATAGGACTGGGTAACCCACTGTCCAATAAAACCTGAAATTTTCCTTTGAAAGCATTAATTTCTTCCAGAATATCTGAGCACTTCCTTTCCAAATTCTGCATAAAAGTTCTTTTGGTAAAAACTCTTTTTATCTCCAAAATAGTGTCGGTCCTGTCCTCAATTCCTAACACTGCAAGCTGTTTCTTAGTCCGGGTGTTCAAAAACTGTATAAGTTGATTGGCCTGCTCAGGTCTGCCTCTTAATTCATCTCTTGTTTTGTTTATTTCTTCCTGAGCTACTTTAATCAAGTCATTTTGTTCAAAAATTGCTTGTACAGAGGGCCAAATACTTTTTATTAATTCAATTATATTGTCCCAAAGAATTTCATTTATTTCCTTCAAAGGCTTTTCTAATGAAAGATCTTTTTCTAAAGCCTTAACCAATCTTTCCAATCTTTTAATTTCCCTGGTATTATTAGCAACGGTCTTTTTAGATGTATCATATTTCTGCTCCAAATTTTCTAACTGTAATTTTGTGGTTTGAAGTTCTGTGACTCTTAGTTTTAAACTTTCCATTTGTTTTATCAATTCATCAGAACTTAAACCAGAAGTGTTTACCTGTGCTGGCTCTGTTTGTTGATCTGCTGTTGTAGTACCTGTGGTTGTAGTAGCTTCTATGATGGATGCCTACATGATATCTTCCTTTTCTTGTAAATCTTGTTCCAATTCTTTCTCTGTTTCACTCAGTTGCTCAGTCATTTTCAAGAGCAACTCCATCATCTCTTCCTGTGAATTTCCCTTCAAAACTTCTTAGGTCTGGGGATGCCTTGAGGCTGGCAATTTTAGCTGCTTTCTCAGTGCAGCTATGTCATCATCTTTCTTCTTAATTAGTGCCTCAATGCTTTTGATATCTTTGGAGTTGTGACCCAAGCTGATGATTATGTCTTACAGAGACTTTATTCTATTATCTTGTGCCTGAGAAGAGGCCTTCTCAATTTGAAATTGGGTGCTTGTGTTATTTAAAGAATCTTGCAGCTTTAGGGCTGCCATGGCCTTATCAGTAAGAGTGGAATACACCATTTCCCCAGTTTGTTTATGCAGCTCTATCTGGTCCAAAGGATGAATGTCCTTTGCCAGGACCTCAAAATTTGTTCTGATATAATCAACTGCTGTCATGGGTTTTGGTACCTTGGACTTGAAGTGGCTCATCATCATTTTGCCTTGTGAAATGTCAAATGCTGACATTAACCTTTCCTGATTATGTGGAGCCATTTTCAGATATTGATCATATACCTTCATTCTTAATGGATCATTCTTTGCCTTTATATTAATGAAAGTTATTTTTATATCCCCTGTATCTGTTTTTGGTGGCCTAAAAGAAGATACTTCAGTACTCAACTGTTTTTGCAAATCTTTTCCTTTCTGATCTGTGTGTGTCATACTAACAGAACCAGTTAGTTGACTATCTTCTCTTCCATCATCGAACATCTCATCTATTATTTCCACTTCCTGGGGTGAATTGAGTTTCTGCCTTTTGGTTTGATGTAGCTCTGAGGACCCTTTGGGAGGAGTAGTATCTGGAACCTGCCTTTTCTTGCCCATTTCTATATTGGATGGAGTTTGTAATTCTGAAACTTTAGGATGATTTACTTGAGTGGGAGAAACTTGTGTTTGATCAGGTGCTCTGGAGGTTTGAGGTTTCTCTGCCATGATTAAAGTTTCAATGACCTGTATTTCAGGTTCCTTTCCTTTGCCTTTCGACTCTGCTGCAATTGATGAACTGCCTTCCTATAATCTCTGCTGTAGATTTGCTGCTGAAGAAGTGCCAATGTGAGGTACCTGCACTTGACCACAAGATTCTAGGTCATACTTCTTCTCAAGTTCTTTCATAATTTTGTTCATTTTGTCTTCTTCACTTTCTTCCTCAACTAGTGTTTCTTCCACCCATTCATCTTGGTTAGCATATTGTTCTATATCAGGAATCCTGTGGTGAATATAAGGGGAAGATTTGTTCTTTATTCTTTTTTCACAGATAAAACCAAATGGATCATAAGGAACCCAACGGAAAGTTCTTTGGAACTTGCAATGGCTTTGTAGTATATTTTCTGCTTCTCGCTCGGCCTCCCTAGAGTTGCAGATGAAAGGACCTAATTGACTTTTGATCCTTAGTTGGGCTTTCTTTTTCACACTACAAAAATGAATCACATCTGAATTATTCATTTGCCTGAAATATTCCAAGGCAAAAAGTCTCATGGGCACATATCTTGGCAACTTGAATGGATGCAATTCACATCCATAGATTCTGATGACTGAATGGTTTTGATATAAATACCAATCTCCAACTTTATATGTCCTTGAAAGTTGCAAAGTCTTCTTGATTTCATTACTGAGCCTTGGAGGAGGAATTCCTGTCAACAAGGTAGTTGCAGGATATACAAAAAGATCGATGAACTCAGTATAGGAATAGGGAGACTCATAGGAGGAGTGAGTTATAGCAGACCAAAATATAACTGACCTAGGGTTCCCCTTGGCATCAAGCTTTTTAACAGGGAAAGGAAACTTCTCTGATTGATAATAGATAATGAGATGATAAATAACTGAGGAATATTTAAACACTTTCTCATCATCTAGCCTCATGAATTGGTCGTGGATTTTATTAGCTATGAAAGATGCAAAGTCATATTTTACTACAGGAGGTTGCCCAGGAGTAAAGATAGACAGCAAAACCAGGGTTATTTCATCAACATATTCACTGGTATTGAAAGCCAAGACAAAAGATATCATATTTAGGATGAGCCTTCCCAACTTAGTGAAATAATAAAAACCATAGGGAGGAGGGCCCCTAGGTCGATGTTCAGGCAACATAAAATTCTGGCAAATGCTCTTCAACTTTTCTGGGGTCAATTGATTAGACTTTTCAATCAGTTCTTCCATAGACAAAGGTGCTAGCTCTTGATCAGGTTCAAAATGTAGCATTGCATTGATATCTTGGGGAGTAATGGGGAAAAGAACACTTTGGTCAGGGGATATTACAGCTCTTTGAGTCGGATCATAGTTAGAATGGAAATAGTGGATAATTTCTGGGAAAATAATGACTGAGGGGATGAGATATCTCGGGAAATTGGATTCCCACAACCCAATGACATCCAATCCCTTCGAATAATCGTCTCTGCAGCGACAATAACTCAGAAGGGGGCTTTCATCAAACACTAAGTCTTTAATTTGAAAGTCTTTATCCACTAAGGGAAAATATTCTAACTCTCTGTGGGGGGCATTCAATGGGGTTACATTCAGGGCTGCCGGAGCTTCCATTTTGGTTCTTGTGTATTCAAAATGGAAGTCTCTGGGTTTTCTTCACAGACCGGGCGTGATTTCAGTTTTAATGAGGGAAATTGGCGAAATTGCAGGTTCAAGGGAACAATTCACAGTTATAAAACTCAGGGAATGATCTTAGGAATAAGATTTTAACACTGATTCAGCGAAAAAACAAGGAACACAGAGTTTCTTTTGAAGTTCGGAGCGCAATAGAATAAATACCTGTTTTCAGAGGCAAACTGGGATTTAACAGGTATCAAGTGGTGGCAAGAGGATGCTCCAACATCACTCCAAATGAATCGAGCGAAACTTGGACAGAAGAGATTTTAGTGAAAATTTGAATTTTGTAGCTAAGGCGCAAAATCGCAATGCGTTTCTTCAAATTCCCAAAATGACATAAAAAACACGAAAATTTGTTTTATTTCCAAAGTCAAAAAAAGGGGTTTTTAGTTTTTCGAGGAATGACGTCATGGTAGTACGGGATGACATGTGGCAGGGGTCGGGTGGTAAGCGGTAATTCCCGCACCGCTTATGAGCAATGGTGGTATTGAACGTGAGGGCAGCGATTCCATTGGGGCATTGACACGTGGACGGAGGACGGTTTCAAAACCACCGTGCCCCCGCGGGTTATCGTTCGGGTATTGGATGGCCAGCGGAATGAATGTTAGCAGTAGATCTCGTAGCGGGAGATCGAATGGTGGAAGGGACGTGGAGTAAGCGGGGGTTTATCGTGCGGGCCAGGCGGGGTTTTAAACGCGATTAACTTTATTAAATATCCCGGGGGGCGTCTAATAGGCGGAAAAGTTTGGTTATTAATTAATTCAGTTAATTAATTAATCCCATGGTTATAAAGGGTCGGGGTAAGGAACTTTGCGCGCGGTTCTCCAAAGTTTAGTTTTAATTAAACTTTGGTTTATTTTTGTTTTTGTTTTAAACATACGAATTATATGTTTAATGTTTTTCATATTTTTATTATATGGTAATGAAATTAAAACAATTCAATTACCATAAGGGGGCGGGACTATTATATAATGATATATTTAACCAAAGGGCGCATAATGTGGGTTTTTTATGAATAATTGGGAAATACATACTTTGGTTAAAATTTTATAATAAGATGGGTTTTTGGGATATGTATGTAGAAGGAGCTATATACTATAGGATAAGGTATTTTCACTAGGGATTTAATAATTCAGAAACAGGAGTCAAATGTTAATATGACAAAGGGACAGTGGAAAACTCAAAATACTTTGCACATCTAAAAAAAATGAAGATTTTTGAAGTAAATCACATCATCTCAATTCTGAACACTTTAATATAGGTTAGTAAGTGATTTGAGGGGATTATTTAAATTAAGAGTGATTTTCCTAAGTAAAACAGATTTCAACAGAAAGTTAAATGAAAGTGAATAATTATAATGACAATTGATCTCAAGTACTTAGGTCTTTGATCATTAGCTCAGGTCCGTCTTCAAAAGTCAAGGAAATGCCTTTGAGTCAGCTTGACTTCAAATACCTTAGCACTTTGGAAAATAAAATATAAAACTTAGGAGAAAATGATGGGTTAATGATTTTGACTTTGAAGCTTCTGTGAATTATTCTGTATTTTTCTCATCTCTTAGCATTTGTGATGAAGGTAAAAGATTAAACATATTTAGCACCATCATTCATCACATAAAACTTTGCAACACCATCTACCTACCCTATCTACTTGACACTACCATTTTCTATTCTTTATTAGGGTGCATTTGGACTTGCAAACCCTTACCAACCTTTTTCCTTTTTACATGGTAGATCTATCTAATTCTACCCTTATTACATCCAAGGGCTCAGATTAAACTGTTGAGCACCTTTTATTAACTCTACCTATCTACTTATCTGCCAAGATTAAACTGTTTGGTCAGATATTTATTCTCTATTCTACAACATGAAATTGAAACATGAATGAGTCAAGTTTAAACAGTTTGAATCTTCATAAATTGTGGCAAAAGTTTGACAAGCTGCACACAATTGCTTTATTACAAAAATGAAATAGTAGTGGCATTTGGATTTGCACACTTTCCTTGGTCTATTTTTTGCTTGGGGTTCATTTCTTTCATTTTCTTGACCAATTTATTTTTCTTACCCTTTGATTTTTCTTTTAGGGTATACCCTCTTTACATTTTTAAATTTTTTGATTTTTTGGTTTTTCAAGAATATCGAACACCTTTGCTCAAGAAAAAGGTTTGAACATATTCCATAGTCATTCATAGCATCATGAAAAATGACACCTATTGGTATAGGAGTTTCATAACAGAGTGGTAGACATGGAAAACTTTTGAATTTTTTGGAAGAAGTTTCTAAAGTTTTAATAATTAGAGTTGAATGATTTCCCTTTGTCATTTTCATTGATAAATTTTAGAATAATTTTCTAAAATTGTATTTTTTAAGAAGAGAAGTAAATAGTGATGACTTTTAAGAGATCTATTTACTTCATATATTGAACTCAAATATTTCCCCATAAATTAGGATTTATATTGTTAAACACTTTTTCTTGTGATTCCCTTCCATCTCAAATTTTTTCCTTCTCTATCACAACATCTATGGCTTGTTTATTATGCTAATGCACATAATAATTTTGATCAAGTTCACTCTACAACTTCACCTTATAAACCTTTTTTACAAAGTCACAACAAATGAATTTTAAGAAAACCATATTTTTCAATAAAATCTTCTAGCCATGTTGGATCATAACATGATACTTTTTCAAGTGCCAATATAAATTTTCTAGTCAAATACCACTTGTGAAGTTGACATCAAGGAAAGGATCAAAGAGGCATTGCTTCATAATGGGCATTACCAGCATGTGAAGGAACACTTGCAGAAGGAGCAAAAATGATCATTGAGTAAGAGCTACAAGCTCATTGATGATAGTATGATGTTGTTCAAAGACAGGTGGTATGTGCCTTGTGTATCTGACTTAAGGAAGCTAATCATGGATGAGTTTCATAAAAGACCTTACTCAAGTCATCATGGTTATCAAAAAATGATAATAGCCATAAATAAAACACATTATTGGCTAGGATTGAAGAAGGAAGTTGTTAAATACATTGCCAAGTGCATGGAATGCCAACAAGTCAAAGTAGAATGCAGGGTCCCAATAGAATTGCTGCAACCAATCTAAATTTTTGAGTGGAAGTGGGAAGTCATATCCATGGACTTCATTACAGGATTACAAAAAACAACCAAAAAATATGATGTCATTGTGGTGGTAATGAACAAGTTGATTAAAGAAACACACTTCATAGCATTCAAGTCCACACATAAATCCATTGATATAACTCAAATATTCGCGAATGACATATTCAGATTGCATGGTGTGCCTAAAAAAACAATTCAGACCAAGATGTCTAGTTCTCTTCAAAATTTTGGAATACATTGTTTGTCAACTTTGGAACTCAACTAGCATTTATCACAATGTATCATCCTCATTCTAACAAACAAAACACACAATGAATATACTTAGAAGACATAAGTGGAAAAAAATTCCTACCATCAATAGAATTTGCATATGGGTACCAATGTCAATGTCACTGAAGATGAAGATGAAGATGAACATGTTTGCATAATCTTCTAAACCATTACTTTTCCAAAAATAATAATAAACATATAACTTAACCTCCTATTAAAAAAATAGTAAATAATTTTTAAATGCATTTTTGGCTCCATAAAGATTAATGTTTATTGTTTATTGTTTATTAAATATTTTTCAGGCATAATCTTCTAAACCATTAGTTTTCCATATGGAGTTGTCTTTAGTACGAATTTTTGGACTTTTCAGTGCCAGAATTCGGTGGAAAAAATTGAGGTGAAATCTTGATTTGTGTTATTTATAATAGTTTTTTTACTGTATATATGGATTCAGCACCCTGAAAAACCTCTAGAGTGCTTCAATTGTGCAAGGGTTACCCATCAAGCTTGTGATTTCAATAAATTCCCGCCGGATTTTAGAGAAATAAGACTGGAAAAATCCACTGAAAAAAAAACTTCCAAAAAATCTCACTAAAAACAACTTGTTTCAATATGAAAAGTGTTCTTTGAAGGCTAGACACTTCCTCACAAATTCCTCAATAAGTGGATCTCACATGTCAAATGGCGGGTTGTGCTAATGTTGCCTATCTCCGTAAAAACATGGTTGCTTAGCATAATATGTGGAAGAACGACTTAATGGTGGATACTCTAAATATTAAGCACCTAATTAATAAGTTAATAATTGGATTATTGGTTTTCCATACTAGCTATTGGATAGATATATTCAAGATAGGGTGAAAAAAATATGAATCAATTATTTACTTGAATTTTTGTATCTTTATTCAAATATGCACAGCTTGGCATCTGTTGGACTGGTGCAAATGGTTTTATAATTTTGACCAATGCTAATATTCAAAGCTTGTGATATCTTTTGAAAGGTGTTTTTCATGGGATTGAGATTAACGGGAAATAAATAAAATATTATTGGTTAGTAAATGTAAATGGCGGTAAATGTAATGTGATTGATATCTTTAGATTTAAGCAAGTAAATTATTTAAAAACTATTCATATACTGCCTAATAGCAAGCCATTTATTTTTTACAAAGTGAGGAGCATATGTTCTATCAACACCCTACCCTGTGTTTGGACAGTGTCAATTCTTCTCCCTAGCCTTAGCTTCAGAATTGACCACTTTCCTAGAGAATTGCAGCTAGGAAAAAGACAAAGGGCACCTTAATTTTGACTTCCAACCAATCTATGGTATTTTTGTAACATATATAGCCATAATTAGACTATTTTCAAGATGCACAGGCACATATTTATTTACAAATGAATCACAGTCTAGAAGAATGCATGAATAAACATGTAATCATCATCTCTGAGTCAAAAAATCCTAAGAAAAACTACGTCTTGTTGCTCCTTCTAGCTTTACTCATTTAATATAGCTTTACTTAGTTCCAAATCAGCCATTACATATGCCTCTAATTGATGCTGCTATAGGTTTCATTTAGGAAACATGACCACAAATCTATTTATGAGTTGTCATATCACCTCCCAGATCAATACTTGCTCAGATATCGATGTGCTACTCAAAATTCCCCTTTCACACATGCGCTAGAACTAAAAAGGAGGGTCTGATGTTAGTTCATAATAACAGACAATCTGAAAACCCTTGTATTCCCCCTCAACGTAGGTGCACTCATCCATTCTTGATAGATCTTGAATATGCGTTCTTCTAGGTTTATGTCTATGTTCAACCCTCAGATAGGTTAGCCCCGCTTTTTGATTTAGATCAGCAAATACGAATCTCTGGGATTTCTTGTCTTAAGGTGAATCCTGAGCACATGAGTACATAACCTTCATGCATATTATGAATCTTTCTCTTATAAATACTGAATCTAATGTTGGTTCGCTATTTTTAAACATCTGATGTCATATATAGTTCCAAGGAATGTGATCCAATGGTTAGGAAAAAAGTTTGATCTTACGAATTTTTTGGTCTAATCCTGTACCAGATTATGTATCCTGTCTGTGAGGTGTTTCAGGCATGATTAAAATACATGTGATATACCCATTGGTTCATGCTAAAGGCACTTTACTCTTTGCACCTAAAAAAATGGCAAACAAAATCATGTGCTCAGCACCTCAATAAGCACAGATCAGGTTTATTTCGAGCCCTACAGCAGCTCCAAGTGTCTACTCCATTTGATCTAGGAATGTTACAACCACTTCTTATTGATAGCAACAGATTTCTGATGCGAGCATGTGTGCTGCTACCTTACAAACCCTGGTTGTACATCTGGAGATTCAAAACTGGAACACTTAATCTAAAACGTGATCGAAAAATCCTCTAAAAAGTGTAAGACACACAACATATAAATTGGAAACAAACTCAACAATATATTAATGAATGTCTCAATGAATGACGTACAATGTGTACACATATAAATACATCAAGAAACTGTTGAATCAGTTCCCCAGGTTTCTTGGACTCTAATAACTGATTACCTAACACAAACTAATCCTACCTAACACAAACTAACCCAAGGATTAGTTGTCTAATATTCCCCCCTTAATCAGAAGGGATATACCAAAGTCCAAAAATGAGAGCTTGGAATGAAAAAATGCATCTCAACCAAGAGCTAAATGTCTCTTGGAAATGGTTTTCAAGGATGACCACAAATTAAAAAAGGGAGAACTCAATGTATCAACCAACACTAATTCTGAAACCTACATAGTAGTTCTCAAAACAAAAAATGTGGTTTTAAGATGACCACAAACTCTGGAACTGTCACAACAGCTCCTCGAACAATTCCGAATCTGGAAGTGTTCACTCAGAAACAACTCAATCAATTGAGGTTGTGGCTCAGGATGTGGATCACTGACTCAGGCTTGCTTGACATCTTGACATATCAAACTCAAACCTGTAGCAGACCACCCAC
Source organism: Pinus albicaulis (assembly GCA_034641835.2). Lineage (NCBI taxonomy): Eukaryota > Viridiplantae > Streptophyta > Pinopsida > Pinales > Pinaceae > Pinus > Pinus albicaulis. The sequence continues at coordinate 21,618 of JAXQQM020081382.1, forward strand.
CAATAAATCCCCTTTGTCAGATACAAGGTGAGAAATATTTGTCATCACTGCAAGACTCGTCACTCTCGAACAAATTCTTCGATATGATCTGTAGATATTCTTTGCTTCTTTCATCCATTCCCAAGAAGCAATCCATCCAAAACTTAGCTTCTCTCTTGCAGCGCTCTTCGTTTTGGAACATATGTTTGACTCATGATTTCACTTTCCACAATGCTCGCATGGGTGAAGATCAAAACATCGATCTTTCATATGTCCAACCCTACTACACTGTTGGCATCTATCAAATTATTCTGGAGCTACACCATCCAGATAACCTGCACTTCGGAATTTTATAGTTTTAGCGAAGTCTAGAATGTGAAAAAATACATCATCGTTATAACCTAGACCAGATCTATGTTTATTGTGTGTAATCTCTTCCCATGGCCTTATAATAAGTTTCACATCAGAGCTTCTAACCGCATCCAAATTTTCACTTGAAAATACTTCATTTCTCTGCTCATTCTCTGATTGATGATCAGACTCAAAAAAAAATTTGTTCTGAACAAACACCTGTTTAGAATCATGAGTTTTCTTTTGAAGTTCATCTCGTTGTAACTGCAACTCTAACTCCAAGAATTCAATTTTTCTTTTAGCATTTTGAAAACATGATTGGATGTCAGAGAGCATGTGTTTGTTGATTTGGACATCATTATGGATAATAGATAGCATTAAATTGCTTAATAACTAAACTAAATCATTTATTTTGGCCATTTTCTCCAGTGCAGTATCAAAGTAAACTTGCAATCGACTTAGAAAAAGGGGTATTAGCTACCACCGAAAATTCACCCAATATAAACAAATTTACAACCACTGAAAATGCACCCAATATAAACAAATTTACAATGATTTAATTGGGTGTCAAGTTCAATCGATCATGCACCCATCAACAATACAAATTTAAGTAAAAGATGAATAGCATGTGCTACAATTTCTTCTAAAAATATCATGACAAAGATTGGAACTTGTGACCTCTAGTACACCATATAACTACATGAACTTGACTAACCACAATGTCATTTTCCCTTATTGATTTTATATTCATAAACTCTATAATTTAAACTTAATCAAATCCAAATTAAAGCTAATCAAATATTGTTTCTCAACCTCGAAGAGACTCAGATCAACTTAATCAAATTCAATCAATAAACTATGCTCATCATAAATAATGTCCTCCAGAAAAAAACCGAGGGCAACACCGTCCCTTAGAGATTTTGAAGTCAAAGATCCTTCACAACTTGTACCCCCCCCCCCCCTCAAACCTTTCATCTATTGCTATTAACGAACGACATGCTGATACCATGGACCCTGGCTTCTCATCTGACTACTTCTCCAACAAATGACCACTGTAATCTTTGGCTCTGTATTGATGTTGATCGGAACTATGCAGTCAAGACTCAGTGATTATAAACACTCTAATGCACCAGAAAAAATACTATCATATATCCCCAATGGTTTTTTCTAACATATTATTTGAACTGTTTCCTCCATGAAACATAGTTCAGTTGATATGTTTAAAAAATGCATAGCTATAATCTTTCATGCAACATTCATACAAAAAAATAGCGGATGGACTTGTCATTGTTCTGCCACAATGCATCTGCTGAAAATATCCTCTACGCTCCATCGAATATACTACATTCTTGCTTGATGTATAATTATTGTACTTTGGTGCCCTTACACCACACATAAAACCTTGGTAGCACAAGAATTTTTTATGTTGGTTAATTTTTTTTTTTTACTACATATTGCTCGGCCAGGGACATGAAGAAATCACAACATCTTTTAGACCTTCACCTTGTTGGGACCAACTCAAACAATTCCATAAATTCATTACACAATTACGCAGGATGTGGTAAATTTTTATGGCATATTAGAAAATGAGGCAAGTTGGTATAAACATTAGGTCAATAAGGAGAATTTTAATACTTGAGTCACCACAACCAATCCATGGTTCTTGATAGGAAGAGAAAACGGTTAATATTTGACAAAGAAACTGCAACCCTTTTCTAAAATTTTTTTGTAAAAAAACAGGACACATACATTCACGCCCAACCCTAGCATTACAAGGTGTAATAATAGTGCTTGACCATCGATATTCATCAATATTCAAACCGCCTGATTTGTTTTAATAAAATATGATTATTCTTCCATTGTTTTTAGCGATGAGTAGAAATGACAGTAATATGGCTCCCCAAGACTTATTTCAATTTATAATATTAACTTCAATCTCATAAAATAATGTAAACAAGTCTCAATAAAATTTGAAAATCCAAAACATATGAATATAGTTTTAGTACTTCAGGAGTCTTTTACAACACCTTCAATTGCATTGGACTATTAAATCGCGAGATTTGATGCTTTTGATCACTGTACACGGCCACACTCATCAACAAACAAAAAATAGTTGGGAACCTTCAATTGATCCACGCTCATCTCCTAAACATTAACGCTCATCTCCTAAAGATTAATTTTCTGAGGAAGGAGGCGCCCACAAAATTAGTGGCACAATTCAATGGACATCGTTCGACTTCGGATATGTGTCCACCTTTGCCTATCTCTGTACAAAATCTAAGTAGATGGCTCAATCGGGTTTGAATCTGGCTCCTTCGGCAGTTTCAAAACATTGGACTGCACATAGTCTCTTCTCTGGTTCTGCATGCACACAGTCTCCTTCTATGCACAGTAGTTCGACACATGCGTGTCTTCATCCATCTCGCCTTTGGTGCATCTATGATAACTCAGACAGGCTCCAACACTCTCGGTAAATAGTCTATGTGGGTTTGATCACACAGTTCTACAGGAGTCTGTCGCTCGTATACTCCTCCATGACACAGTTAATCCAAAATTTCTATGGATAATCCACCGCGTAGTCTTTAGTTCATCCAGAGGAACACTACAACACTAGGAAAGCCACAAAACTAGTGGTTGAATATTGAATAGGGGATAATTGACCTCTGCTCTGATACCACTGTAAGACACACTACATATAAATTGGAAACAAACTCAACAATATATTAATGAATGTCTCAATGAATGATGTACACTTTGTACACATATAAATACATCAAGAAACTATTGAATCAGTTCCCCAAGTTTCTTGGACTCTAATAACCAATTACCTAACACAAACTAATCCTACCTAACACAAACTAACCCAAGGATTAGTTGTCTAACAAAAAGGCTCTCTCAACATAACAGTATTTATTGTACTAGGAAAATATCTCCAAAATTTGCAGAAAATTTGGGTAGTACCCCAGACTAGAGATGAAAGTTTCCCGCAAAGTTTCCAACAGTACCGAAAATCATGCTAAAATCACGTCTCAAAAGTATTCCAACTATGTTTTTATGAGTACAGGGATATTGTGTGGAGACCAGTGAGTCCAAGTGTTTGTCAAATGTTGGAAGTTCATGCTTCTGATGTCATGACCATATCTCCCAATTATCAAATACAACACTCCTGATGAACAACAAAATACTAGGGTCCTATCTATGGACATAAACAAAAATCTGATTCAACTGTATATATTCTCAACACTTTTGTTCCATGTTAGCAAATGAATATTTCTGAAATGGATTACTCATAGTGTTTGTGCCTGAAAGAGACCGTGCTAATAAACAAACATACCAAAATGTTCTCTATAAACCCCCTAAATTCATATAAAGTCCATCATGTTGTAAATCATATCTTTTGTTGAAAATCACAAGAGTTACCTTCATGACATGTCAGAGGTAACAGGTCTTTTTAAACCCGATGTCACAATAATATTTTAAAACATAATTCAAGTCCAAATCTTGAACAAATTCTAATAATTGTGCTACAAATTTCCACCTACAGCTACCTCTTATGGAAATACAGTGTCCAACCTAATTCTTAACTGTTTTGGGAATAAGGTAGAACTGTGTCTGGTACAGATTGATCTTCTGATACAACTATGGCTTCATTGTTCTGGTGCAAAAGGAGGAACATCTAAAAAAAATAGTGTAAGCTTCATTTTTGTCAACATGTTTCATGAATGCTTGTGGAAATAAAATTGCTAACATGTTCTTTAATCTTTAAAAAAAAATACAAAACCTTTGGTCTATCTATATCAGGAGCATTTGCATTTTACTATAGATGTAGAAGAATATTGAACAATAAGATTGATATACATAATTTTTTTCTAAAATAAAATAAAGATAGGGGATTTTATAGTTCTAGAAACATTTACAAGACACCATTTATGGCATATTTCACTTTACTTTTCATGCTCATGCATCCAACAAGTTAGAATAGACATGCCACATACAAGAGAGGGGAATAGAACTACAAATAAGTTGCATAGAGGAGAGAAAAATAAGCCTTGAACTAGATGACACTAATTACAAATGACTCAAATTACTTCATGGTTTAGTTAAACAACTCACAATGGATCGAATTACTTCATGGTTCAATTATTCAACCATTACTCCCTTACAATAAACTAGAAGAGCTTTGGCCTTTTCCATTGTTGTTATGAGTAGTACTTGTATTTCCTAGTAAATGTGATATTTTTTATTGAAATTTTGGAATCCCTGTAGCTCCCAAAAAAGTCTCTTTGATGCTTTGCAACTTACTCACAATGTCCATCATAGTCTGTCGTGCTTTAGGAGATTCTTTTGTGGAGAGGAAACCTAGACTTATGAGTTGACTAAGGGAATTAAGATCCTTATCTTCTACAATGCCCATACTTGTCTTCCTCAATAGACTCCCACTGACCATGTCTTTTATAAGGTTCAGAAAACCACTACCTTCCCATTTCTGCAATTTCATTCCTTCCACAATGTTCTTGTGTGTAGACTTCATTCTCATCAACATCTCCAATGACACTATTCCATAGCTATAAACATCACCTTTTGTTGTGGCAGACCCACCCAGTCCATATTCTACATCAAAATATTCTCGTGGTAAGGTTTATGATATACAAATTTTAATAAAAACATGAAACTTACACCATTTCTTACTATGTTATCATGATCTCTCCATATGAAATTATTCAATGCCCCATAGTGAAGGATATCTTGACCTCTATATGAGTATGTTTCTTGCGATTTTGAATCTGCGAGATTCCCAAAAATAAACACAATACAACAATCACTAGAGCAATAACCATAGGTATGATAACTCCTATTGTATGCCAAACACTTTGATGTTTGTGAGCGTAGCATGGTGGAAGACTTACCCAAGGTCCATAGAGGTCAGGATTTCCCAGGAATGCCATGGCACTAAGTTTTTTGAATACTCCTCCCTAGTAATTAAAATTCATATGTTGAAAGAAAATTAAATGATGTGACATTTTAACTTTTTCCAATGACAAGGATATTCCACCGTATAGGATTATCGATTTTCAAGCCTTGCAACCCCAGGCATTTGCCGAGTGTTTTATTAATATAGAGGTTAGGGCTGTGCCTGAATAATTTCACACATTTCCATAGATTTGGAGGTATATTACCTGATAATTGATTATAGGAAAGATATAGATATCATAGTTGTTGGAGGTTGGCAATAGAATTAAGGATTCTTCCATTAAAATTATTTTGAAATAGATTTAAATACCCTAAAATTTTGAGTTCAACAATATTGGAAGGGATGTTTCCTTGTAAATAGTTGGACGACATATCTAACATTTGCAAGTGTTGAAGGGTATTCAATGTTAAAGGGATAGCCCCTTTAAAATTATTAAAAGTCTAAAAAAAGCAACTAGTTAAATTTCCAATTTGGGTGGGTATTTCTCCTGTTAATTGATTCACTTCCAAGTTGAGGTACTATAATTTAGTAGATAGATTAACAATAGAAAAGGTAAAACTCCCCTTAAAATTGTTCTGAAATAAATATATCTTTTCTGAGGTGGAACAGTTAGTAAGAACAGTAAGAATGGGCAAGCAAGTTGGTGGTGTTGCCTCTCACGGTTGGAATTTGGATTTCTCTTTCCCCGTCATACAATTTTTTTGACATTTTCGATCCTTATGCTTCCCATCATAAAATGTTATGTTTAAAATTTTTCCCTTCAAGAGTGATGTTGTCATAATAAATCAACCCTTCACCAATAAAGTCTGGATTAAAAAATTGTCGTTCAATAACATAATTATGTTAAAAAATTTCACATATTTATCACACGGAAAAAAAAAACAAAATGGCCAATGTTTTTTTTTCTATATGACATGAGTATAATTACTTAGTATTGATCAACCACATTGTGTTTCACCTGGAACTACGAACACCTGTAACTACTTTGTTTTGATCAACCACATTGTTTTTCACCTGGAAACGACCTTGTAAAATTATAATATTAATTCAAAAAATAAATTTAAATATGTCATAATAGATTAGATTTAATAAACATAGTCTAAATGTTATATGTTATGACATTTTTCTATGTATATTTTCTAATTAAAATTTTCCAAAATATAGTTAAAATTACTACAATTATAAAAATAATTTATAAAATTATAAAATTCAATTACTCCAAAAAAATTTGGAAACATTAAATCATTTCATATCAAAAAATACAATTTTAATAATAAAAAACTTAAAATCTGGTATAAAATGGAATTTCATATTATTAAATTTCAAATGGAATTTGTAAACAATAAAATGACAACATAAACCATAAAATAACAACAAATGCTCTTATCTAATATAGTAAACCATAAAATAACAACAAACACTCTTATTTAATATTGTAAACAATAACATCAACCACTCTTATTTAATCTGGTATTTCTTCCTATGATTAGTTTTCTTCTTGTTAACTGATATGTGATCCTTTCTATTATGGTAAACAATAAAATAACAAGAAACACTCTTATTTAATCTGGTATTTCTTCATCCGATTAGTTTTCTTCTTGTTCTTTAGTGTTCATACTTATGTTGAGAAAATGCCTTTGAAAATATTTTACATGTTGCATAATTTTCCAAATGTTTCATCCTTGGATTAGGGAATGAATGTCTCTTCGTATGTTCTTTAAAAACATGTGTTATTTTTAAATCTTATTTGCAATATGTAAAAACTAAGAGAATATATAGAACACTAAAAGGCAATTCTGGGTTGAGCTTGTGCAAAGACGCGCACACACATACACATCAAAGCTCATGTTTAGGAATTCTGCTTGTTTGAAAAATATTTTGCATCCCCATTTCATGCAACTTCGATTTAGCTCATCAAGTATTTAGACATAAACCTCTCTGTTTAATTGCTTTAGGTAAAGTGCACGTTTTTCTTGTCTTCTAAAGATTAATTATTATTAAAATTAAAATAATCAAATAGATTAATTATTATTAAATTTCAAATGAAATTTAAAAGATAACAGAAAACAAACACTAAATTAAAATAAAATCTCTTCCCAATAAAAGAAAATTGACTCCACCAAACCCGCTAACATAGTAAAACAAGGCTCAGCTAAACGTGGCACGATTAAAAGGGCTAGACATATATGATTCTAATCAATAACTTTCTCCCTGCAAGTGTGGCTAAATGGAAAACAAAGCTAATGAATACAATGATACGTGGAGATAGTGGGCTCATAAAAGAGTTAATCAACAAATGATGAGTAACAACAACTCATTAAGTCACACCTCACCTAGCATAGTTGTTGTTTATAGAGAGTAAAGAATGAAACTCATCAATAAAAATATTAAAAATTTCTAGATAATAACTATCAAAATAAACTCAATAATAAAAAATTTCAAAATCTCTAAGCATCTACTATCTGATCTCATCTCTAAGTCTCTACTATCTAGAAAGGCCCTAAATCTCCATATTCATCACAGATTCGCAACCCAATTATTCTCTTTGTAGTTCTATAAATGGGCCTTCAACTCAACTACTCTACATTCTCCAATTTTCATTTTAAATTATTTTTTTAATTATTTTATTTTATTTTATTTTTTAATGTATATATAATATTTTAAATCTACACTTTGTAACTTTTTTTCCTTGCATAATGGGCCATTAAGTTATGAGAACTATTCCATAATGCCATTAAAGGAGCATTGTCTACCCACATTTAATGTAGCATGGCACTACAGTGTCATTATCTAGAATTTAAAGTGCCTGACTATATACTATAAAGCAAGTCTAGCTGAGTTGGACAGAGTGAAGAGAAATAACAATTAATAACGTTTGAGTTGAAATATTGAACAGTTATTTGGGTCAAGCGGTCACAGAAAATGGTCAATGGTGGGTAGAAAAATAAAGAAAAAAAAATAAATAAGTTTTCAAATAATTGTTGTGTTTATGAAAATGTTTTCCTTATTTAAACTTGCAAAATAAAATTTTTCCTCACCTAAATAGAAAAAATAAAATAAAATAAAATAAAATAGGCGTCATCTACGTACAAAATGCCCGACTGCCCCCAACAATCTATTATCACCTAAGTTTAACCATTCTGAGTCATGCCAAATACTGAACTCCATCGGCACTACTCAACTGGTTAGTGTCAATACTCAATATTTGAAGAGTGGTGCAGTTAGACAAAATGGAATACAAAATCATGTGACCAAAACCTCAATCAGCACAAACCAGGTTCCATATTAACAAATGAATTATTCCTAGTGTTCCTGCCTGAAAGAATTTGTGTTTGTTTATTTCGTACTGATAAACAGACAGACCAGGATGTTCTCTATGAACCCCCAAATCCATCTAAAATCCATATGTATCATGTTGTAGATGATATCTTGTCTTAAAAATCACAAGAGTTACCCTCATGATATTAGAGTATTTAAAGTCAATGTCACAATAATATTTTAAACATAATTCAAGTCTAAATCTTGAATTAATTATAATAATGGTTCTACCAAGTTCACCCTACAGCTAGAAACAGAGCACAAAGAATTTGAGGCCAACTCTGACCTATTGAAGGAATCAGAGTGGCGCAGCAAAAGTGAGGATTGAAGACCTAGAATTGATCAGACTGCCTGTAAATCTAAAGCATCAGAGAAAGATTTAAAGAGCCATGAGAGAGGATTTATTAAAATTCCAGCAAATTGTTTCTAGCAGTCATTACAGATACCAGAATTCTTGCAAGGATAGAGACTTATCATAGAAGTAAAGGCTTTGAGAGAGCTGTCAAGGGTTGAAAAGAGCCCTTATTTGACATCATAAACTTAGGGTTTGAGATCAACGAAGAATGAATAGGTGCTAAACCAACCACCATACAAAGTGCTCAGCATGGCAGAATTGTTTGCATTGATGCAATTATCTAAAAATAAAATAAATCCATATATATATGCCCCAGAACTGCATTGTTGAAACACTTTCATTAGATCTTTTTATCACACAAACCCTCATTGTTTGTCATAAAGTCCTAAATATCAGCAAACCTTTCAAGTAAGTAAAAGGGAGGCCACTATCAGCTCATCCTCTCTCCTTTACACTTTAAGCTGCCTCTCTCCGACTAAGGGAGGCTTTCCTAGGATAGGATTGCTGAGATTTTAGGCAATGAGAGGAAAGGTAATATGAAGAGGAAATTCTAGCAAAAAAGTTTTCAAAGAACTAAGAAAATAAAATGAATGGAAGAATCAGAGGGTGATGTCTTTCTATAATGTCTTTTCTATTGGGTATTGGGCAGTGAGGTCAAATCAAAGCTCATATATGAGGCTATCCCAATGATGGGTTAATGGTGGATACAACAAATATTAAGAAGTAAGAAGTCAACTCATCCATTATCATATTAAGAAGTAAGAAGTCAACTCATCCATTATCTTATTGGATAGTCTTTTATATTTACAAATACTATAAACATCCACCAGATATAGACATTTCTCTTCAAATCTGCATGGCCTGGGAGTTGCTCAACTCGTCTAAATAATTTCAAAATTATTTTACACTGAAAAATGCTAATTGGATGCTTGTAATATCCCTTGAAAGGTGCTCTTCATGTAATTGAGCCTTTTGCTGCCCGGAAAAGGACAGAGGACACCTCAATTTTGACTTCCAACCAGTTCATGGTCTTGCTTTCATATATATATAGCCTGAATTAGATTGTTTTCATGCCACATAAGGACAGATTTATTTACAAATGAAGCACAGCTCAGAAGTATTCATGGAAAAAAATTGTAAGTATCCTCTATGTGTGGAGAAATACTGCCAAAAAATATGCTTTGTTGCTGATTCTTATACAGTTTCCCTCACTGCTAGCTTTAGTCATATTAAATAACCTTACTCAGTTCTTGATAGATCCTGAATAAGGCGCACAAGGTTTATATATGCGCTCTTCCAATAACAAAATATAGGTCAGCCCTAATGTATGCTGAGGTAGGTTGGCCTTTTATGATTAGATCACCAAATACGAATCTCCAGAATTTCTTGTGTTATGGTGTATCCTGAGCGCGGGATTACAAGACCTTCATACGTAGGATGAAATTTGCTCTTTTAAAAACTGAATCCATTGCTAGTTTGCTGCTATTACACATTTGATGTCATACCCATTTGTTCATTCTAAAGGTACTTTCCTCATTGCGCCTGAACAAATGGCAAACAAAATCATGTGCCCAGCACCTCGATAAGCACAGACCAGGTTTATTTTGAGCCCAGCAGCAGCTCCACGTTTCTTCTCCAAGATTTGGGAATGTTACAACCACTTCTTATTGATAGCAACAGATTTCTGATGCAAGCATGTGTGTTGCTGCCTTACAAACCCTGATCTGATGCCACGTGTGTTGCTGCCTTACAAACCCTGACTCTACATCTGGAGAGTCAAGACATGACCGACAAATCCTCTAGAAAGGCTCTCTCAACATATCACTCTTGCTGCAATAGGAAAATAGAAAAATATCTCCAAACTCAGCAGACAATTTCCGTAGTACCCTCGACTGGACATCAAAGTTTCCTGCAAACTTTCCAACAGTAGTGCTAAAATCACGTCTCAAAAGTATTCCAATTATGTTTTTCTGCGTACAGGGATATTGTGTGGAGACTAATGAGTCCAAGTGTTTGTCATAGTAGACACAAGATTAGCCTTAGTGAAATACTGGAAGTTCATGCTTCTCATACCATGACCATATCTCCCAATTGGCAAATACAACACTCCTGATGAACAGCACATTACTGGGGTCCAATCTATGGATATAAACAGAAATCTGATTCACCTGTGTATATTCTTAGCGCTTTTGTTCCATATTAACAATTGAATATTTCTGAAATGGATTATTCATAGTGTTCGTGCCTGAAAGATTTCGTGCTGATAAACAAACAGAGCCCCCAAATCCTATCTATCATGTTGCAAATCATATCTTGTGTTGAAAAGCATAAGAGTTACCTTCATGGCATATCAGAGATAACAGGCCTATTTAAAACTGACGTCACAATAATATTTTAAAACATAATTTAAGTCCAAATCTTGAATTAATTATAATAAAATAATTGTGCCACAGATTTCAACCTACAACTACTTCCTATGGAAATTAGGTATCCAACTTAATTCTTAACTGTTTTGGGAATAAGGTAGAACCGTGTCTGGTACAGATTGATCTTCTGATACAACTGTGGCTTCATAGTGCTGGTGTAAAGGAGGAACATCTAAAAAAAATATTCCAAGCTTCATTTTTGTCAACATGTTCATGTTTGGTTAATGCTTGTGGAAACAAAATTGCTTGCTGACCTGTTCTTTAATCCTTTAAAACAAATACAAAACCTTTGGTCTATCTATATCTGGAACATTTGCATTTTATTATAGATGTAGAAGAATATTGAACAATAAGATTGATATACATAAAGTTTTTCTATAGGGGATTTTATAGTTGTAGAAACATTTACAAGATACCATTTATGGCATATTTCACTTTATTGTTGATGCTCATTCACCTAACAAGTTACAATAGACATGCCACATAAAAGAGAGGGGAATAGAACTACAAATAAGTTGCATAGAGAAGAAGAGAAAAATAAGCCTTAACTAGATGGAAGTAATGACAAATGAATCAAATTACTTCATGGTTCAATTATTCAACCACTACTAGAAGAACTTTGGCCTTTGCCAATGTTGTTATGAGTAGTACTTGTACTGCCTAGTAAATGTGATATTTCTGATTGAAATTTTGGAATCCCTGCAGCCCCCAAAAAAGTCTCTTTGATGCTTTGCAATGTACTAACAATGTCCATCATAGTAGGTCGTGCTTCAGGAGATTCTTTTGTGCAGAGCAAACCCACGCTTATGAGTTGACTGAGGCAATTCAACTCCTTATCTTCTATAGTGCTCATACTTGTCCTCCTCAATAGACTCCCATCGACCACAACTTTTACTCGGTTTAGAAAATCACTACCCTCCCATTTCAGCAAGTTCATTCCTTCCACAAAGATGTTGTTTGTGGGATTCTTTCTAATCAAAATCTCCAATAACAGTATTCCGTAGCTATAAACATCACCTTTTGTTGTGGCACGTCCACCCAATCCATATTCTACATTGAAACATTCTCATGGTAAGTTTTATAATATACAAATTTTAATAAAAACAAGACATTTCCAACATTGCTTAGTATGATATCTAGTTCATATAATATCTAACATTTTTTTGATATGCTATTTAGTTCACATAATACCTGGAGGGATGTAGCCTATTGACCCTTTGAGTGCATGTGTTGAAGTGATCTCTGAATCCTTCAAATTTGCAAAACATATACTAGCTATGCCAAAGTCTGTTAAATATGCTGTCATATCTTCATCTAGAAGCACATTGCTAGGTTTCAAATCACAATGGAGCACTTGTACAAAACAATGGTGATGGAGATATGCCATGCCTTGTGCGATATCTATTGCTATATTCAACCTTTGAAACAAGCTCAAATTACTTTCTTCTTGGCCATTAGGATATAACCATTTCTCTAAGCTTCCATTTTGCATTAATGGAAATATCAAAGCTTTCCTTTGGAGGTCTGAATAACATGTCATGATTCTAATCAAATTCCGGTGCCTAACTTTACCCAAAACTTTGCATTCCTTGTCAAAACTCTTGTTGGCCCCCTCATTTTCCAAATTGAGAAGCTTGATAGCGACAATTGTTCCATCATTTAGAACCCCTTTGTACACTTTTCCAAAGCTACCAACTCCTAGCAAGTTGGCATCACTAAATTCATTTGTTGCAGCCATGATCTCTCCATATGAAATTCTTCGATGCCCCAAAGTGAAGGATGTCTTGACCTCTATATGAGTATGTTTCTTGTGATTTTGAATCCACAAGATTCCCAAAAACAAACACAATACAACAATCACTGCAATAATAATCATAGGTATGATAACCTTTTTTGTATGCCAAATATTTTGATGTTTGTGAGCATAGCATGGTGGCAGGCTTACCCAAGGTCCACAGAGATCAGGATTTCCCATGAATGCCATGGCACTAAGATTTTTGAAAACTCCTCCTTTAGGGACTTCTCCTGACAACTTGTTGAAAGAAAAATTACAATGACTAAGCATTTTGAGCTTTTCCAATGACATGGGTATTTCACCCGATATATTGTTGTAGGATAAATCCATGTCCTCAAGACTTTGAAGTTCATTGAGTGTAATTGGAATTGGACCTTCAAGTGCATTGTGGGAAAGATTGAGGTACTCTAGTTCTTTGCAGCTTTGGAGTGCACTTGGAATGTTGCCAGTCAATTGATTTGCAGAAATATCTATAGCTTGAACCATAGTCATCTTGCTTAGTCCTAAAGGCACAGGTCCATGAAATAAATTGTTTGAAAGGTTGAGATAGATAGCTAAATTTTCAAGCCCTGCAAATTGTGGAGGTATTTTCCCAGTGAGCTTGTTGTATGATAGGTCTAGCGCTAGCAAATTTACACATTTCCCTAACTCCGCAGGTATATTACCTGATAATTGATTATAGGAAAGATATAGATATCTTAGTTGTTGGAGGTTGGCAATAGAATCAGGGATTCTTCCATTAAAATTATTTTCAGAGAGATCTAAAAACCCTAAGCTTTTGAGTTGCCCAATATTGAAAGGGATGCTTCCTTGTAAATAGTTGGACTCTAGATATAAAGTTTGCAAGTTTTGAAGGATATTAAGTGTTAAAGGGATAGGCCCTGTAAAATTATTGGAGTCTAAAACAAGCTCAGTTAAACTAGTTAAATTTCCAATCTGCGTAGGTATTTCTCCTGTTAATTGATTCGCTTCCAAGTTTAGATAGTATAATTTAGTAGAGAGATGACCTATAGAAAAAGGCAAACGTCCCTTAAAACCATTACCAAATAAATATAGGCTTTCTAAGTTGGAACAGTTAGTAAGAGCAGTAAGAATGGGGAAGCTCGTGGTGCTGCCGCTAACCAGGCTATTACTGCCTAAGTTAAGCCATTTGAGCTGCGTCAGCTTACCGAAGTCCAGGGCCACTACACCGCTGAGCTGGTTGTGCGGTAAGCAGATGACTTGAAGCTTCGTACAATTGAAGAGGGAAGCAGGAATGCCGCCATTCAACTGATTACAAGCCAGAGTGAGTTCAGTCAACTGGGTGTTCTTGTTACACAACGCAGCCGGAATGTTACCAGTAAAGTAGTTATCTGATATCCGCAATTGTTGAAGACTGGTGCAGTTAGACAAGGAAGATGGAATTTCTCCCGTGAGTTTGTTAACCCCCAGTCTTATAAGTTTCAATTGGCTTAGCATGCCCAATTCGGTTGGAATACTCCCGTGAAGGTTGTTGTAAGCAAGGTCTATGTATTCCAAAGAGGATATGTTTCCCAACGAGGACGGGATTGTCCCTGTGAGATTGTTGATCCGCATAGAGAGCTTATGTAAACTATGGCACCTACTAAGAGTGGGCGGAATAGAACCGTGGAGTTGATTCTGAGACAGGATAAGCTTCTTTAAGCGAAACAAATTTCCGAATTGATAGGGAATGTGACCATGAAAAGTGTTATTGCTAAGGTCGAGAATCGTAAGAAAGGAGAGATTAGGGAGCAGAGGAGAGATGGTACCTTGTAATCCCATGGATGAAACATTGAGAGAAACCACTCTCTCTCTGCGCCGACTGCATTTGACACCCGTCCACTCACAGAAGGAAGAAACGTGTGGTTTCCAGGAAGTGGGCAATGATTGGTATGGATCATATGTGATGGCAGACATGAATCCAAGCAGAGCTTCTTCATCAGAAGCATTGCTGAGATGAGGATGCCCACGAACGACGGAAAATACGTGAGGAGTGAGAGAGAGAGTGAAATAAAAGCAGAGAGGCAAGCTCGTAACAAAGAAGAGAAGTGAAGGAACGTAGCGGATCTCCATCTCGTAATTGAAGAGAATGTTTTCTGAAGTATAACAATGAGGAAGAATGCATTGATTGGAGTGCCTCATTTGTTTATATAGCACAGAGTTCAACTTCACGAGAATACCCAATCGACCATTGACGTCGTGCTCGTGTTCCCCAAACTCACCTGGCCACAAACGTCGTGATAATGCAGCAATAACTGAGAATAGTGGATCAAACCACAGACTTATTCACGATTAAAGATTCAATCGACCGTTTGACGTTGTGCTCATCCTCGTGTTCCCATTTTCACAATTTAGTAAATGCTTGAATTTTGAAAATGGAATAATTGTGTTTATTGACAAACTTCGAAGAAATGCCATCTCTTCAATGTAAAGAATAAAGCTATGTTATTTTTTGAAGTCTTGTCACCACACTAGTGAACATTTTCGTTTTATATATTTATTTATTTATTTAAGAAGGATCAAAGATAAGAAGAATTTTAAATTTCATTATAATTATTTTAAGAATTTTTGAAGCCTTAAATGACCATTTTTTGTGGTTCTACCCTTAATATGGAATTATATTCCATAATATACTTACTAGTACCTTTCCAATGGTTGCATCAATCAGAGTAGTCACAACATGGCAGTGCAGAGATCTCAAAACCCACCACAACCATTATAACATTAATCGTCATACATAGGAAAAGTATTGGAATTTGCATCCATAGCTCAACTCGAAGAATAGAAAGAAATATGATAAGAAGAAAATTAGGTGGAAACAACTTGAACATGGATGAAAATATTATTTTTACATCAATGCAGAAGGGGGTGCTTTCAGTAGCCTTCAACAATAGTGTTAGTCGTCAGTAATTTTTTGCCTTGATGATGACTAAATGACTATCCCAAGATTTCTAGAAATAAGGTTCATAAACATTGTGAGTTCTAGAAATCTCACTCCCTTCTTTATCCTCAAGATAATTTTTCACTATCTCATCACTCCATAATGTCTAGCTTTGCTTACCAGTCCCAGAAAACCCATTAGATGCTTGTATCACCCATTCTGTGCATATGTATTCACCTTTGGCCCAAATCCTTTCTTTTTTTTTGCCTAAAAATTCCCCACTACCACCTACGCCTACTAATCAAATAGCTTTGTTATGCCTCCCATGATACTCTCAAACGCCGATGGTCTCAAATTGTCTTTATAGACCCTTTGGATATTCAAGTATGTTGGATTTTAGATCTTCAATACACTAAGCTTATCATGGATCATATCTTACACTTGGTGATCCCTAAGTCTAAGTCTTAGTCTAAAATCCAAGTCCAAGAAAGCCTCCATTAGGTCACCTAAGGTCTCACTAAGTAATAGGATGGATTTGGTGCCCTACAAACTATGTCTTCCTATATGAAGAGATTGTGTTCAAAGAGGAATAAAGTCAAGAAATTTGATCCAAGACTGATCAACAATCATCCAAGAAAATCCTCCTTGGCTTAGAGCACAAATACTACAAGGGACAGCTTCCCTTGTTCACATTTTTGCAAGAAATGATCAAGGTTTCCATCATCAATAAGAAGAGGTAAGGTAATAGGATGTAATCATCACTAGGAGACATCCACAAACAAGAAAAAGGCAGCAGGCCTGTGTTTAAAAGAGAATCAGGGTTTTTATGGTTGGTTAACAAAACAATGGTGACAAGCAAGAGACCATAAAAAAGGCTACAAGGACAGAAGCCACCTCAAATCCATCAAGTGCACATTGAAGATTTTTTACAAATGATAAATAAGTTTTGAGAGGCTATAGAGAACTTAGAAGACAACACTCCTTGTTTTTCTCTAACAAGCCCTAAAACCTAATAGTTTGGACAGATTGGTGAGATAGGTCAATTTAAGATGACAAGGCCTCCTTCTTAAAAGCAGAGGGCATGCAAAGAGTATGAGTTTAAGAGGCTAATGTTTTCAAGTACAGTCAAAATACCTATAGAAATGATCAAGGGAAAATGAAATATAGGCATCTGCAGAAAATCGGAAATGGCTAAAGAAAAACCATGGCATGGTATGATTTGTTTTAAACTCTGTGACAAAGGAGGGAAAAGACAACATTTTTCAGTTTGTCAAAATGCATGCCAAAGATAGCTTGGGCAATGTCCCAACTTTCAAGGAAAAATGAGTGAAAGGAATAGCAGCATCAGCCAACCATCAAAACTGGAACATAAGGCAAGACACCTTGAGAAAACCTTCAGAACCCCTGCAAAAACATAAAAATATCAATCAAAGGATTTAAACATAAGAAAAGTGGGTTTTTAAAAAAAAATTGATTTATATCCCTTAAAAGGATATAAAGGTGTGAAAAATTCATGTTTATCTCATTTGGCATTTGCAATAAAGAAAGAATTTGCAGAAGAGAAAAAACAAGGGTTTCAGATGGTTTCTAGGTAAAGTTCTCTCAGGCGCTACGCAAATCAGGAGCGCTACGCATCCAGGAGGCCACGCTGCGCAAACGGGCCTATTTCCCGTTCAAAATTACACGTCGCTATGCAAAAATCTCGTGGCGCTGCGCTAACCTGGAGCACTGCGCAAACTCGGGCCAAAACTCGCCCAGAACTCACAAGACAAGCACACCGCCCGACTCGCCCAAAAGACGTGCAGAGGCTGCCCTTTTTCTGGCGTTGCGCTAACACTTGTGCCCACTCTGCCGACGTTGTGCTAACCACTGTGCACACTCTGCCGACGCTGCGCTAACCGCTGTGCACACCCTGCCGGCACTACGCAAACGGCCTCACCCGACAGCACAGGCAGAGGCATTGTGCAAACACCTAGGAAGTGCCAAGGTCAAAGGCCCTTGCCCTAAATCAAAATTTTCTCTCTCCAAACTACCTCCAAGGTTTGTAAAAGGCCAAAATTGGTATGTGGTGCCCTCTCCATGTGTCCAAGCAATATTTTCAAATTAATTTTGGTTTTTTAAGTGGTTTTTAAGCTGGAACCCTAGGAAGATAAGATCTAGGTCATGCACACAAAAGAGATCCTATTCGAAATCCTCTTGCAAACAGTTTGATATCATACTAGGGTGGGTGAGTTGAGGTGTATACAAAAATAGTTGAGAAGGGCTTCCTTAAAGCCCCAAATCCACTAAAAACTTGAAACCCCAACCTCCATACCCCTCATTCACCAAAGTCGACCTCATCCTCATTTTTTCATTTTTTCTCCATCAAAATCCAATTTTCAAACCAGTGTCTCCCATCATCATGTCAGGGAATGAAAACAACAGTGGTAGTGAAGGTGGTCAAAGGACTTTGAAACCAAATCACAAGGGAGGAAAGGTGAATAGGTTGGAGCCTCAAAGCATTGTGGCCATTACTCCCTCTCCTAGGATCTTGTCATGCTTCCAAAATACAAAATGCTTTCAATTTTGTCAGAGGTTCAAACAAGTGAAGAGCCACCCTGAGCTTACAAGGCTCCTCATTCTCAACCTGCATAACAAGCACTTAAACCTTGCAGGAGTAAATTTTGAGATTTCAGCAAGTGCCATCTTTGAGGCTACAGGTATCCCAGTTGTGGGAGAAAAATGGTTTAAGAAGGGAAAATTTGATAAGGAATCTTTAGAGCCATTTATAAAAACCAAGGTATAGAGGAGGCAGCAAGACTGTTTTCCCATTTTCACACCTCAGGCACAAGTTCAAAGCATTGATGTTGGTTATCATGAAGTACTTCACTTGTGAGGGGAGGTATTCTAGGCTCTATGCTTATCATGTTAGACTCCTCATGCACTTCACTGGGGTCAAGGAACTCAACTTGCCTCACTATCTCTATAAAAGCATTGAGAAAATGTCTTTTGTTGTCTAGAGGAGGAATTACTCACAACAAATGAATAGCTTGTTCCACCATTCCTTGATCAAGATGGTGGTATTGCATCAGTTAGAGTAGCAGGGTATACCTTGGGAGGTTTTTATGGCCCATGAAGCCTTTACAAACCCACAACCTCCTCCTCAGCAAAATTTTCCTTCCTCATCTGCCCAAGTACCCTCACCCCAAGAAAATGTCCCTTCTTCCCCTTCTATTGATGCATCAAATGAAGAAGGTGACAGTGGCAATAATGAACATGATGAAGAGGCAGGAGATGATGATGAAGAGGCAGGAGATGATGATGAAGAGGAGGAAAATGTTGATGAAGAAGACGGAAATGAACATAACAGTGAGAGTAGTGATGCAAATGAGGAAGCAAGTAATGAAGAAGAAGGAGAAGGGAGTGAAGAAAGTGAAGAAGAAGAAGCAGCAGAGAAAGAAGAATGAACAGATAATGAAGAAGACGGTGAGGGAACATGTAGCTAAAAAGAAAGAGGTCATGACAGTCATGAACATAACCAACCTCTCAATGAGCAAGAAGATGATGAAATGGCAGAAAATGAAGATGATCTCAGCCATGGCAAGGAAACCAGTGACACCAATATCACACCTCTTGCATATATATACCAAAGAGGCCCAAGGCAAGTGTTTGTTGCGTCCAAGAGGCAAGGGACCTTGCCATATGCATCAACTCCAAGGATTGAAAGGATAGAAATGCACCTAGAGGCCAAGCTAAAGAAGGCAAATGAAAGCCTAGAGCTGCAAAGAAGGATGGCCAAGCATTATGCCAGGAAACACAAGCTTGTTTCTACCAAACTAAAGAAGGCCCTCTTTAAAATCCAAACTCTAAAAAAGGAAAAAAAGCTTGAAAACCTTGGATTTTTGGCTGGGGCTTCTCAGTAGTTGGCCAAGACTCCTTAGAGAAGGTCTCCACTAAATTTGAGAGCATTTGGAGAAAATTTTGTTTTTTTTTGAAAATTTTGGTCTCATTTGCGCAGCGCCATTGGCGCTACGCAAACACATGGAGCATTCCCAAGAGAAAAAATTTACGTTTTTGGATTTGTCTCAGCCTGCACATCATGCTCACCAAATTTCAGAAGTTTTTGAGCAGGTTTGACCCCTTAAAAGGTCAAAAAACACCTCAAAAATCACATTTCTGCCCCTGTTTTAAGCCTGGCGCTGCGAAAATGATAGTATGAATATTTTGGAATTTTTGACAGGGTTACAGGAGTTGGATCAGTAAACCACAAGAATTTTTGGAAAGTAGAATCTTCAGGATTTCCAACGAGCCATCACGGGGCCAAATTCGACATCGGGAAGTGGTCCAAAACTTGGTTGCAAAACAACCTATTTTTTGCAAAAGTGGCACTGTGCAAATGGACTGTCTGTTGACAAAAATCCAACAAAAGACACAAATTTATGGCAAAATAGTTTTTTAATATTTTCTTGGGCAAATCACTCCAGATTTGATTGAGGAGTTACGTTATGATATTTTTCATTTATTAGCTTATCTATTATGTGTCTTGGGCCTTGCATGGTCATTAAGTACATAAATGTCGTTTATGAGTTTTTTAGGGTTTTTAGAAGCCTGTTATGGTTTCCACCTCCTCATTTTCTGAGTTAAATAGAGCATGAGGACTTGATTGTGAAGGTTGGATTTTTATGACTGATTCAGACCCTTGGAATTTGAAAAGAACTTGACGTCTTGGAGTTTATGAATGCCCTGGCTTGTTTGTTGATGGAGGAGGACTGGTTGCAGGATCCACGAGTCTGGTTGGTGGTGAAGTGTTTATTTTTGTTTATGTTTTCTAGTTTATCATTGTGTTTCCATTTTTCTATGTTGTAGTAGGACAAATAATTTAGACTAGGAAATGTTTTCTAATGGCACCTTAGGTTTGTTTGTTCTTCACTGCCTTAATGTTTTCTTCTGCTAGGACATGTTAGAGAATCCTTCTTTGCTCTATAAGGATATTATAAGCTTGTTTATTTCTTGAATTGTTTAAAACATATGGTATCAAACATGATTTATGGCTAGCCCTACTTCTTGTTGCCACTAAGAACACTATTCTTGAAGTCATCTGTTTAAAGCATCATTACTTATGTTTGTCAAAGAAGTTTGTTTCAATCTTGCTCTTTGAATTTACTTAAATAATTGTTTTAAAGAACCTTCATAGCTATAATCTTGGATGTTTAGGGTTCTTCTCCTTCTCTGATTATAGTTATTTGTGCATCTTAAATGTTTTATGTCTTTGATGATAAAATCACTGAAAGTTAAATACGTTTCTTGCCTTTCTGTATTTCATTTGAATGTTTGTCTTGGATAATTATCTACTTTAACTTTGAATCAAAGAGTTTAGGGTTTGCTCTGCCTTTGATTTTCTCTCTATGCTTATGATTCTTCCAAATCCATTTGTTTAAGTATATGACAGAGAATTATTTACAGCTCTTTGTCAAACTCTATTTCTCAAAATTAATGTCTATCTCATGATCCTTCAAACCTCAAAGATCCACCAACCAAGCTATATTTTCCCTACAATACTCCCTAATCCGTTAATGAAACTATCATGACCTTGTTAGACTCCATTGCCCAATGACTTGAATTTTTCCTTGTTTCTATCTTGTCTATCTAAGCATCATACCCAACCAAAAAAAAAATCAACAAACCCAATATTTCATAACTAGCCTAAAGTCAACCCTAATCAACAAACAAGTTAACATATTTGCACCTAATAGAGGGATCCCTCTCTGAATCCAAGAAGGCTAGGTCCTTGGATTCCAAAGCTTGGTTTGATGTTACCCTTATCCATTTTTATCTCAATCAATATAGCAAATTACGGGGAGCTAACATAATGGCGATCACGGTGGGACCTTGAGTAAAAAACATCCTAGGTATCCCTTAGGAATTCTCAAAATCTCAGTTAAGCTTAGAAAATCCACTGATAGCCAAAGAGTAGAAACTAATTGCCTCACCATCCTAGCAAGATGATGACTCAACTAGAAGATACTCATTGAAACCTTAGGGCTGCATAAGAGAAACTTAGAAAACCCAAAATAGTCCCTAGATTGATTTTTGTCAAAATTTGGTGGTGGACCATTATAAACATACCCTCAAAACTACAAAAATATCCACCTGGCGACTCCACTAGCCTCCAGTAGGCATTTTTCATCTCACTAGTCCCATAGGCTTTCCTAGGATTGTGTCAAATCAGTCCAAATCAGTTTTTGGGCCTAGTTATACCTTGTGTGAGTAAAATAAACACTATGAGAGGCCAGCCTTCCAAAAATAGTCCCAAACCTTTTAGCCTCTCTAATTTTTGAGTAAGAGATCTGGCTTCACAAAGGATCAATACCAGATCTCACCCAGACCCAAATCCTCCTACCATAGTTGATGACCCAAAAAATATTTTGTGGAAAACTTCTAAAGCTGGAAACTCAACGACTGTTAGGACCATTCATAGAGCAAGCTCTGCACTGGAACACATTAAAATTTCACAAGATCCTCAGTTTGACTTGCACTATACCAAGAACCTATTTAGAACTAAGTCACAAAGTGTAATTGACCGAACTAACCTTGAGCCCATAGATTTGCATCAGAGCTCTAGTAGAGAAGCTTCTCCTTCTACTCCACCTGACTTTTAGCTACTCCATCACTTCAGCTCTTTTCATCCCAAATTTGCTGAGAATCAGTTTGCTGGCACAAGTACCTCAACTACACCCATTCACACCACCACTGTGCAAACCACTTCACTCCATCCTCCTCCACCTTTCGCAAACCATCCCATTTTAAATCAACCTTTGTTTCCATTTCCTCCCATCATGGCAGCTTGGTATGCTCCACTGGCCCTACCAAAACCACTATTTCCTTTTCCGAATGATTATCAGTCCAAGATCCCTCACTTCATGGGGACTGAATCTATTACTGCCCAGAAACATGTAGATAGAATAAATGATGCTTTTGACTACATGGAGATAGAAGAAGAAACCATGAAAATGAATATTTTGTCCTAGAGCCTAGGAGGAGAACCCAAGAAATGGTTTAAAAAGTTACCTCCTAACAACATACATGATCTCCCTTCCCTCTACCAAACTTTTGTAAACAAGTGGGAAATCAAGAAAAACCCCCTTCAAATTATTTCCGAATATAACAATCTTAAAATAAATCCGGGGGAAAGTGTTCAGGACTACTCCACTAGGTTTAACAGTGTTTACAATGCCCTCCCACCTCACATGAAACCCCCTCAAGGCTTAGCCTCAGTAAAATTTCTAGAAGGATTTGATGCTGACATGGCCTATCAACTAAGGGAGAGAGATTACCTAACTCTAGAAGACATGCAAAAAGGGGCTGTGAGTATAGAAGCCAATTTAATTGAGAAAAGAGCTAGGATGAGATCAGAGAAGAGAGTAACCTATAAAGATGAAACAATACCTTCAACCTCCTCTTCCGACACCAAAATTGACTCCCTAGTCAAGACAATGGAGAGGATGATGGAAAAAATCAGTTTGAATGAGAGAACACCTCCTAGGGAAAACCAATTCAATCCTCAAAATAGGAATAGGAATTAGAATTTTAGAAGAGACCCTCCCCAAATCAGACAAAGAGAGAATGACCAAAAAAGTAGACTCCCTTTCAAAGACAACTATGTAGATGAAGAGGAGAGAGAATGAGAACAATTGGAAGAAGACCATGTAAATGTCATAGGTTTTGATGATGAGGATAATACTTTTCTTACCGAAGAAGAACAAAGTATGTTCTCTTCAAAACCAAATGAAAAATCATATGAAGATTCCGAAGACTACAAACTAGGATTTGAGAATTCCATAATGGAAGTCCATAGGAAATATGACCTTAGGAGCAAAAAGAATCAAGATATTCCTAAAGCAAATCAGTCAGAAACTGTTGTTAGGAAAACTCCTGAACATATTCCTAAAAGGACAACGGAAAACACAAATAATATGGCTAAGAAAGCTGATCTAAACAAGCTAAAAACCAGCCAACCTAGTCATGATTCAATTCGCCCTAGTACTTCACCTAGTGGCCTTGAAAAAACATTTCTATCCAAACCATCAAATCAGAATCAGAAACTCAAAAATGTAGAAAATTTTATAGCTGATAAAACTGATGTAAATGTAATAAAGACACTTACGCCTTTTAGCTTTGAAGGGGAGATTGCCAAAATCAAGATAGCCATGCCCCTCACTGAATTGGTGACCCAAGAGGTATAGATTTCCCAGATTTTCAAAGTGTTAAACATAGGGAATGATATCGACACTTTAAACTTAATTGATTATAAACCAAAGCTGTTGTTTGGTCCTGAAGTGGAGGGGAAATATCAAGAAGGAGTTGTCCCCCCTTTCTATGTCAGTCTAAACATACATGACAAAATTCTGCATAATGTTATGATAGACTCCAGTGCCTCACACAACCTCATGCAAAAGGTTGTGATGGAGAGATTAGGCCTAGAAATCATAAAGCCTTATAAAGACTTGTACTCTTTTGATTAAGTAGGGTTAAGTGTTTAGGCCTCATCAAGGATTTGTGTGTCAATCTGGCACAAATCCCTACTAAAATTCTAGTCATGGACATAGTTGTTGCTAACATCCCCCCAAAGTATGGCATGCTTCTATCTAGATCATGGGGGGCCAAACTCTAGGGTAGTCTTCAAATGGACATGACTTATGCGATCATCCCAGTCTTCAACCAAACAAGGAGGTTGTACCGAGAATCCCACATGAAATATATGGTAAGTAGATTAGATAGGCCAAATAACACACTGGTTTATTCCATTCACTCAGACCTTGAATCATTCATCTTGTACAATGAAGATGATTTTAATGAACAAGTGAATGACAATGGAGGAGAACTAAGCTTCCCGAAACAACCAAATCAACCCTCTAACCAAGAAAATGACACCCAAGACTCTAATAGCCTTGAGGTACAAAAAAATGACAAATCTGAAATTGACACACTTTGGCATATGAGCTTTGATGGTTCTTTTGGGAAGACTGGCTCAGGAGCTGGGGTTTGGATCCATAACACAAATGAAGGCCATTCCTATAGACTAGATTTCCAGTGCACTAATAACATTGCAGAATATGAGGCTCTCCTTATTGGTTTACATTTACTTAAAGACCTCAAAGCTAAGAAAATCTCAGTTCAAGGCGATTCAAAATTGAACATTAGAAAAATAAAGGGAGAATATTCAGCCAAGAACCCTAGACTGAGAGAGTATAGAAATGCTGCCCTAGATCTCCTCAAAACCTTTGAGAAGTATGAGCTCACTTTCATCCCTAGAGCCCAAAACTGCCTTGCTAATGAGCTTGCTTTTGCTACCAGCAATTGCCCATTACCTTATGAAAATAAACAATACATAATCAAAGTTAAAAACAGGCCTACTATACTGGACAACTTGGACCATTGGAAAGTGTTTGAGAGTGATGAGCAAATAGATGATTTTCTGCAATCTAGAAATGAATTTGCAAGCACAAAACATAGTTTAAGATTTGAAAGAAACATTTTTTCTGAAGATGAAAATCCAAAAATAGAGCTGTCCTTTGATGCTGATATAAACCACATTCAAAATCCTTGTGTTGTAGAAATATTTGATAAATTAGATCAAAGAGAACTTGAGGTTTTGCAATGTAAAGATGACACCTTGCCAAGAGGCCTTACACCATTAGAAGGGTTGTTTGATTTTAACAATGTAGCTAAAAAACCAAAAATGGAATCCACTGAAACAAATGTAGAAGAATGTAACATTGGAAGAATGGAAAAGCCCAAAATAATCAAGCTGTCCAAAAATCTCCCTCCTCACGCAAAACAGAAATACATTGAGCTTTTTAGAGAATATAAAAATGTGTTTTCCTAGGGGTATGAAGACCTGAAATCCTATGACACAAAAATCATTCAACACAAAATTCCTCTCAAAGAAAATTAGAAACCATTCAAAAAAAAATTGAGAAGGATTAACTCGTCTTGTTACCTTCAGTTGAGAAAGAAATCAAAAAAATGTATGATGTCGGGATCATAGTCCCTATTAGATACTCAGAATGGGTGTCCAACCTTGTGTCAGTTAGGAAGAAACTGGGGAGATTAGACTTTTCATTGACTTCAGAAATTTTAACAAGGCCTCCTTAAAGGACAATTACCCCTTGCCTAAAATGGATCACATACTTCAAAAGGTAGTTGGCTCACAAAGAATCTCATTACTAGATGGCTTCTCAGGTTATAACCAAGTACTAGTCTTTCCAAGTGACCAACTCAAAACTACTTTCACTACACCTTGGGGTACATTCATGTATGTTAAAATGCCATTCGGTTTAATGAATGCAGGGGCCACTTTCCAAAGGGCAATGGACATAGCTTTTTTAGAGGACATAGGTTACTTCATAGTCATATACCTTGATGACATCACTGTCTACTCTAAAATTGATGAAGAACACTTATTCCACTTGAGAAAAGTTTTTGAAAAGTGTATAAAGTACGACCTATCTCTGAATCCCAAGAAAAATCTGTTTGGCCTTTAGGAAGGAAAACTATTAGGCCACATCATCTCCGAAGAAGGAATAAAAAAAGATCCCAAAAGGATAGAAGGAATATTACAAATCAACCATCCTAGAAACATTAAAGAGCTGCAATATTTCATTGGGAAGATCAACTTCCTAAGAAGATTCATCCCCAACCTTGCTGAACTCCTAAGGAATATTATAAACATGTTGAAAAAGGAAGTAGGATTAAAGTGGAATGTGGAAGCAAAACAATATTTTGAGCTGGTAAAACAAGCTCTCACAAAAACACCAGCCTTAATCAGTCTTGACTTCACCAAGGATTTCTACATCTTCTCATTTGCATTTGAACAAACTGTTGCTGCAGTATTATTGCAAAAAAAACATCACGGGGCAAGAATGGCCCATAGCTTTCTTCAACAAGGCCTTTAGGGATGCTCCTCTAAAGTATAACATCATGGAAAAGCAAGCTTTTGCCTTAATCAAAGCTTTGAAAGATTTTAGAGTTTATATCTTGCATTCACATATCATAGCTTTTGTCCCACACGCAGTGGTCAAAGACATAATTAACCAAGACCCTGATGGTAAAAGGGGCAAGTGGATTTATACTATCTTAGAATATGATTTAGAAATCAAACCCACTAAATTGATTAAAGGACAAGGACTTGCAAAACTTATGGCTAAATCAAATTTCCAAGCTTTAGAAATGAATATGGTTGATGTGTTAGAGGAGATAGAATAATTCACAACTCCATACATTGAAGAAATGTTCTTAAATTCATCTTGGTATGTTGATATCATTTATGTGCTTCTTTATCTCAATGCTCCTCCTTCTATGTCAAAGACTAAAGCTAGATTCTTAAAACAAAAAGCTCTAAATTTCTGCATTTTAGATGGAGTATTGTACTGGAAGAGTTCTGTTGGTTTGTTACTTAAATGTTTGTTTGAAGATGATGCATAAAATATCATGCATGAATTTCACTAAGGGGAATGTGGGGGTCACCTATATTGGAAGACTGCAGCCAACAAGATCCTTAGAGCTGGCTATTATTGGCCTACCTTTTTCCTGATACTCACAAACTAGTCGTGACTTGCCATAAGTGCCAAATATTCGATGGCAAAAGAAAACTTCTACCTTTGCCTTTGCATCCCATCAGTGTTGAAGCTCCATTCCAACAGTGGGGGTTGGAATTCATTGGAGAAATCCATCCTACTTCATCTGCCCAACATAAGTGGATCCTCACTGCCACTAATTACTTCACCAAATGGATAGAGGCCATCCCCTCTAGGAATACCACTGACTTAGTTATTATCAAATTCCTTGAAACCAATATCTTGTCCAGGTTTGGTTGCCCTAGAAAGATCATCACCGACAATTTTGTTTCCTATACATCTAAAAAAATGGTGGAATTTTGTTATAAATATCACATCACACTAGGCCACTCCACTGCTTATTACCCACAAGGAAATGGTCTAGCTGAGTCCTCTAACAAGATATTGGTGAACATCATCAAGAAGCTCCTAGAACAAAATCAGAAGGCATGGCATGGAAAACTAGTGCATGCACTATGGGCTGATAGACTAACCACCAAGAAATCAATTAGTATGTCTCCCTATCAACTAGTGTATGGCATGGATGCGGTTTTCCCCACCTATTTGGGAGTTCCAGTCATGAAGCTCCTCCAAGAGGTACAATTAGAAGAAAATGACATGCAAAGAAGTCTGAACCAAGCCATTCATTTGCAACAGTCAAGGGAGGAAGTTTACAAGAGAACACTAGCAATACAAGACAATATCAAGAAATTTTTTGATAGGAGAACCAAGGCCAATGATTTCCAAATTGGAGACATAGTTTTGAAATGGGATTCAAGAAGGGAAGACAAGGGAAAACATGGTAAGTTTGAAAATTTATGGAAAGGCCCTTACATCATTCATTCAGCTAGAGGCAACAATGCTTTCTTTTTACAAGAGCTTGATGGAGTAGAAATGTTTGGAGGTCTTGTCAATGGAAGGATTCTCAAACACTACTTTTGTCAATATTCCTGAACTTTGCATATTTATTTTGCTGATAGGTTAGTAAAAGGAAGAACCTATCAAAACATCTAATCTTGACTTTTCAATAGTTGTAGATTATAAATGAAAGATGCTGGTTCCACATGCTCAAATCAGAACCAAAGAGGAAAATAGGGATGCTTAACAAATGAAATATGTTGCCATTATGTTTCCTAAGTTTTCTTTGTACAAAAATAACACTTGTGAGCAGCTTGTTCTAATACCACAGCCCATGGTGAATCAAACTGCCTAATCCTGATTTAGCCATGTTTTCAATTTCATGTTAGTAGCTTAGAGAATAAAGTTTGTCAAACAACTCAATCTTGAAAAATAAGTAGACTAGGTAGAAAATAAAGAGAGTTCATTAGCATAATCTGAACTCTCAGAAGAAATAAGGGTACATTTAGATAGTTTGATTTTTGTTTTCAAAAAGAAAAATGTCAAGGGTTTGCCAGTTCAAGTGCACCCAAGGAAGAAAAAAATGTTAGGCAAGTAAGTTGGGTAGGTAGAGATGGAATTGTGTTGACCATGTCTTTTAGAATACTGAGACCATAGCTTCAAAACAAACATCAAAAAATGAAAGAGGTGAAATCTGGCCAATGGATGAGGCACTGGTCTCCATAAATCCAGAAATATGAATTTGTAGACACCTCCTGAAAAGGAGCTGCCATCCCTAAGTGGAGCCACTGCTAGTCATTAGTAATATTTTTCCTTGATGATGACTAAATAACTATCCCAAGATTTCTAGAAACAAGGTTCACAAACATTGTGAGTTCTAGAAATCTCACTGCCTTCATTATCCTCAAGATAATTTTTCACTATCTCATCACTCCCTAATGTCTATATTTGCTTACCAGTCCCAGAAAACCCATTAGATGCTTGTATCACCCATTCTGTGCATATGTATTCACCTTTGGCCTAAATCCTCTGTTTTTTTTGCCTAAAAATTCCCCACTACCACCTAAGCCTACCAATCAAACAACTTTGTTATGCCTCCCATGATACTCTCAAACAATGATGGTCTCAAATTGTCTCTGTAGACCCTTTGGATAGTCAAGTATGTTGGATTTTAGATCTTCAATACACTAAGATTATCATGGATCCTATCTTAGACTTGGTGATCCCTAAGTCTAAATCTCAGTCCAAAATACAAGTCTAAGAAATCCCCCATAGGTCACCTAAGGTTTCACTGAGTCATAAGTTGGATTTAGTGCCCTACAAACTATGTCTTCCTGTATAAAGAGATTGTATTCAAAGAGAAATAAAGTTAAGAAATTGGATCCAAGGCTCATCAACAACCATTCAAGAAAAGCCTCCTTGGCTTAGAGCACAAATACTGCAAGGGACAACTGCCCTTATTCAAATTTTTGCAAGAAATGATCAAGGTTGACATCAACAATGAGAAGAAGCAAGGTAATAGGATGAAATCATCGCCAGGAGGCACCCACAAACAAGATAAAAGCAGTAGGCCTGTGTTTAAAGAGAATCAAGTTTTTTTTTTTTTTTGATTGGTTAAAAAAACAGTGGTGACAAGAAAGAAACCATCACAAATGCTACAAGGATAGAAGCCACCTCAAATCCATCAAGTGCACATTGAAGATTTTTTGCAAATGATAAAGAAGTTTTGAGAGGCTATAGAGAACTTAGAAGACAACACTCCTTATTTTTCTCTAACAACCCTAAAACTTAAGAGATTGGGAATATTGGCAAGACATATCAATTAAAGATGACAAGGCCTCCTTCTTAAAAGAAGAGGGCATGCAAAGAGTATCAGTTTGAGGGGATAACTCCCCAAATGTAGTCAAAGGTATTCAAAGTAAACAAAGAAGGCAAGAATAGAGTTAAATATCAAAGAGAGAACACAAGGTAAATCATAAGGTTACTGCTCAGATAATGAAATTTCAACTTCAAAAGGGCACTAAGTGATCAAGGGAAAATAAAATATAGGCACCTGCACAAAATCATAAGTGGCCAAATGAAACCCATGGAATAATATGATTTATTTGAAACTTTTGGCAAAATGGACCTGTTATTGCCTTTAAAAACAAAAGAAAGGTGAAAAGACAATCTTCAGGTCGCCAACAATAAAAAATGCCCAAAAGAATAAGAAAAATGTTTTCAATTGCCAACAGCATGCCTAAAGACAGTTTGGACAATGCCCCTACTTTCAAGGAAAGAGGGTGAAGGGAGCATCAACATCAGCCAGCCATCAAAACAGGAAAAGAATGCAAGGCATCTTGAGAAGGCCTTCAAAACCCCTACAGAAAAACATAAAAATACCAGTCAAGTGACAAAGGAGTTAAAACATAAGAAAAGTGGGTTCTTAAATTCTATTTAACTCTCTCTAAAGGATATAAAAGTGTGTCAAATTCATTGTTAGCTCATTTAGCATTTGCAAAGAAGAAAGAAGTTGTTAAGGAAGAAAAACAGAAGTTTCGGACTGATTCTGGGCAGAGTTTTGTTGGCACTGCGCAAATCGGGAGCGCTATGCAAACATGAGGACACACTGCGCAAACGAGCCTGTTCTTCGTTCAAATTTGCAAGGCGCTGTTCAAAAATATCTCAGTGCTGCACTAACCCAGAGCACTGCGCAAAATCGAGCCAAACTCACTTAGGATGCACAAGCTAGGCACATCACCCGACACCCCTGCACGAAGCGTCTGGGCGTTGTGCAAACCGACGACTCGACCTGCTCAGGCAACATGCAGAGGCCCTTTTATCGGCGATGCACAAACTCACGTGCAGAGGCTACCGTTTCTTCCGACGCAGGCTACCGTTTCTTCCGACGCTGTGCAAACTCACGTGCAGAGGCTGTCGTTTCTGTCGACGCTGCGCAAAATCTTGTGTAGAACCTGCCAGGCGCTACGCAAACGACCTCACCCGAAAGCACAGGCAAAGGCACTGCATAAACACCTGGGAAGTGCCAAGGAAAAAAACCCTTGCCCTAAACCAAATTTTCACTCTTCAAGCTACCTCCAGATTTTTTTAAAAATCCAAAACTGGTAAGTGGTGCCCTCTCCATGTCTCCAATCGATATTTTCAAAATTAATTTTGGTTTTTAAGCTGAAACCCTAGGAAGATAAGCTCTAGGTCATGCACACAAAAGAGCTCCTATTCGAAATCCTCTTGCAAACAATTTGATATCATACTAGGGTGGGTAAGTTGAGGTGTATACAAACATATTTGAGAAGGGTTTCATTAAAGCCCCAAATCCACTAAAAACTTGAAACCCTAGCCTCCATACCCCTCATTCACCAAAGTTGAGCTCATCCTCATTTTTTCATTTTGTCTCCATCAAACTCGAATTTGCAAACCAATGTCTCCCATCATCATGTCAGGGAATGAAAATAATAGTGGTAGTGAAGGTGGTCAAAGGCCTTTGAAACCAAAGCACAAGGGAGGAAAGGTGAATAGGTTGGAGCCTCAAGGCACTGTGGCCATTAATTCCTCTCCTAGGATCTTGTCATGCTTCCAAAATACAAGATGCTTTCAATTTTGTGAGAAGGTCAAACAAGTGAAGAGCCACCCTGAGCTTATAAGGCTCCTCATTCTAAACCTATATAGCAAGCACTCAAACCTTACAGGAGTAAATTTTGAGATTTCAGCAAGTGCCATTTTTGAGGCTACAGGTATCCCAGTTGTGGGAGAAAAATGGTTTAGAAGGGAAAATTGGACAAATACTCTTTAGAGCCATTTATCAAACCAAGATATAGAGGAGGCAGCAAGATTTTTTTCCCATTTTCACACCTCAGGCACAGGTTCAAAGCATTGATGTTGGTTATCAAGAAGTACTTCACCTGTGAGGGGAGGTGTTCCAGGCTCTGTGCTTATCATGTTAGACTCCTCATGCACTTCACCGGGGTCAAGGAAATCAAATTGCCTCACTATCTCTATAAAAGAATTGAGAAAATGTCTTCTATTGTCCAGAGGAGGAATTACTCACAACAAATTAATAGCTTGTTCCACCATTCTTTGATCAAGATGGCGGTATTGCATCTGTTAGAGCAACAGGGTGTACCTTGGGAGGTTTTTATAGCCCATGAAGCCTTTACAAACCCACAACCTCCTCCTCAGCAAAGCTTTCCTTCATCATCTTCCCAAGTACCCTCACCCCAAGAAAATGTCCCTTCTTCACCTTCTATTGATGCATCAAATGAAGAAGGTAATAGTGGCAATAATGAACAAGATGATGAAGGATATAGTGATGAAGTCAATGAGGTAGGGGTAGGAGATGATGATGAAGAGGAGGAAAATGATGATGAAGAGGAGGAAAATGTTGATGAAGAGGAGAAAAATGAACATAACAGTGAGGGTAATGATGCAAATGAGCTAGCAAGTGATGAATAAGAAGAAGAAGAGAATGAAGAAAGTGAAGAAGAAGCAACAACAGAGAAAGAAGAAAGGACAGATGATGAGGGAGACAGTAAGGCACCATGCAACCAAGAAGAAAGAGGTCATGACAATTATGATAGCTGTCATGACAATCATGAAAATAACCAGCCTCTCAGTGAGCAAGAAGATGATGACATGGCAGAAAATGAAGATGATCTCAGCCATGGCAAGGAAACCAGTGACACCAATATCACACCTCTTACATATATATACCAAAGAGGCCCAAGGCAAGTGTTTGCCGCCTCCAAGAGGCAAGAGACCTTGCCAGATGCATCAAATCCAAGGCTTTAAAGGACTGACATGAAACTATAGGCAAAGATAAAGAAGGCAAATTAAAGCCTAGAGCTGCAAAGAAGGATGGCCAAGCATTATTCCAGGAAACAAAAGCTTTTTTCTACCAAACAAAAGAAGGCCCTCTTTGAAATCCAAACTCTAAAAAAGGAAAAAAATCTTGACAGCCTTGGAGTTTTGGTTGAGGCTTCTCAGCAGTTGGCAAAGACACCTTAGAGAACGTCTCCACGAAATTTGAGAGCATTTGGAGAAAATTTTGTTTTTTTGAAAATTTTGGTCTCATTTGCGCAACGCTACTGGCGCTACGCAAACACATGGAGCATCCCCAGGAGAAAAAATTTAAAATTTTGGATTTCTCTCAGCCTTCACATCATGCTCACCAAATTTCAGAAGTTTTGGAATAGGTTTGACCCCTCAAAAGGTCAAAAAACACCTCAAAAATCACCTTTCTTCCCCTGTTTTAAGCCTGGCGCTGCGCAAATGACAGTCTGAGTTTTGGAATTTTTGACAGGGTTACAGGAGTTGGATTAGTAAAGCATAAGAATTTTTGGAAATTATACTTTTCAGGCTTTCCAATGAGCCATCATGGAGCCAAATATGACGTCGGGAAGTGGTCCAAAACTTGGTTGCAAAACAACCTATTTTCTGCAAAAGTGGCGCTGCACAAATGGACTGTCAGTTGCCAAAAAGTCAACCAAAGACACAAATTTATGGAAAAATAGTTTTTTAATATTTTCTTGGGCAAATCACTCTAGATTTGATTGAGGACTTATGTTATGATATTTTTCATTTATTAGCTTATCTATTATGTGTCTTGGGCCTTGCATGGTCATTAAGCACATAAATGTCATTTATGAGTTTTTTAGGGTTTCTACAAGCCTCTTATGGTTTCCAACTCCTCATTTCCCGAGTTAAATAGAGAATGAGGACTTGATTTTAAAGGTTGGATTTTGATGACTGATTCTGAAGTACTACATAATCCCTTGGAATTTGAAAAGAACTTGATGTCTTGGAGTTTATGAATGCCCTGGCTTGTTTATTGATGGAGGAGGACTGGTTGCAGGATCCATGAGTCTAGTTTGTGGTGAAGTGTTTATTTTTGTTTATGTTTTCTAATTTATCATTGTGTTTCCATTTTTCTATGTTGCAGTAGGACAAAGAATTTAGACTAAGAAATGTTTTCTAATGGCACCTTAGGTCTGTTTGTTCTTCTGCTAGGACATGTTAGAGAATCCTTCTTTGCTCTCTAAGGATCTCCTAAGCTTGTTTATTTCTTGAATGGTTTAAAACATATGGTATCCAGCATGATTTATGGCTAGCCCTACTTCTTGTTGCCACTAAGAACACTATTCTTGAAGTCATCTATTTAAAGCATCATTACTTAGGTTTGTCAAAGAAGTTTGTTTCAATCCCGCTCTTTGCATTTAGTTAACTAATTGTTTTAAAGGACCTTCATAGCTATAATCTTGGATGTTTAGGGTTCTTCTCCTTCTCTGATTATAGTTATTTATGCATCTTAAATGTTTTATGTCTTTGATGATGAAATCACTGAAAGTTAAATAAGTTTCTTGCCTTTCTGTATTTCATTTGAATGTTTGTATTGGATAATTATCTGCTTTAAGTCTGAATCAAAGAGTTTAGGGTTGGCTCTGCCTTTGATTTTATCTATATTCTTATGATTCTTCCAAATCCATTTGTTTAAGTATATGACAGAGAATTCTTTACTGCTCTTTGTCAAACTTTGTTTCTCAAAATTAATGTCCATCTCATGATCCTTCAAACCTCAAAGATACACCAACCAAGCTATATTTTCCCTACAATACTCCCTAATCCCATTAATGAACCTACCATGAACTTAGTTAGACTCCATTTCCAATGACTTGAAGCTTTACTTGTTTCTATCTAGTCTATCTAAGCATCATACCCAACCAAAAAATCAAAAACCCAATATCATAACTAGCCTAAAGTCAACCCCAATCAAGAAACAAGTTCACATCTTTGTACATAATAGAGATCCATCTCTCGAACTGCAAATATTGTAGTCCTTGATTTCAAAGCTTGGTTTGATGTTAATTTCTATCCATTTGTATCCTAATCAATCTAGCAAATTACAGGGAGCTAACACTATGCAACTAAAAATGTTTCCTTTGCTTGTGTCAGAGTGCTGTCGCAGCTATACCTTAGAAGCAGAGCCACTACAAGATCGTATTTTACGCACCAACCGATCGTACCTCCAAATAGACTATGTTACCGTAATTTGTAAGATTGGAAAGAAAAATATCATAGAACAACATCAAATCACTTTGGAGTCCAGACCTAGGTTTTCCCGAGCTCCGCAGAGGGCTCTCTCTATATTTATGATTAATTGATTTAGCTTTATGATTATATTTTATGATTTTAGGCTAGTTATAAAGATTGTGCCTGTTTGTTTGTTTGGTTGATAGATAGAATGTGGAAGTTTAATCCATTGGGCTATGGAGTCATAAAAGGGTTAAATTGTACATCAAATTTTCAAGGGTTTTCAAAGGGCAAGCTAACTATGCAAAATGGATCATAGTGCCAAGTAGAATATGAGATGATAGTGAGTTCAGTAAAAGCTAAAGAGCAAGCTTAAGAATTATTTAACTATACTTCAACATAAATGTAGAAAGAATAACAACAATTTATCAGCCTTTGTGAAGAAAATTTAAGATCACAAGCCATTGGGGATAAAGAGCAAGGCTTAAGAATTATTTAACTCAACTTCACAAGAAAAACCTCAAGATAATAGTTTTAGTAAAACTAAAGAGTACCAAGAATTCCTTAGTTAAACTTCAAAGAAAACCTTAAGATAATGCTTCAATAATACCAGGCATGTGCTAAGAATTCTTTGTTTACTCTAGCAGGAAAACATTGAGATAATAAAGAATACATAATTAAGGTAAGCCATGCAAGACATCTTAATCTCAAAATTTATGTTCGCTATCGTGGAGATTGATGGCCATGATGTGGAAAACAAAGGAAAAACATTAACAAAAAGGGATAACATCATCATTTACGTACTTCAAGGATCCTCGTGAACGTGCCTATATCATTGATGTCCACCAAGAACAAGCATGTTGTCTAACAATACAATAATTTTTTCAACTCAAAGTCTAAACAAGGTCCAACCAACCAACCAACAAATGAGCACGAAAATACATGCGCATTTAATCAAATAACAAGAGGTGGTTTCCCTAATCTAGGGTGATTGCATCGCATTTACTAGGGAGTAAAATGAAATCTTGACACAGATACGTGCTGCCCAAGCTAAAATATCTCTAACAAACCTACCGTAATAATAACTTTCAAAATTAACTCCCCGCCCAAATTTAAAATATCTTCGACTAACCGCATGTAAAAATTAACTTTTATAATAACTTCCGAACCGATGCTAAGATATCTCTGACTGTGTAATATTAATCGTGGTAGTCATTAACCAAATTTAAAGCTGGGGTGGCCAAAATGGCGGTGAAGAGGCAAATGTTGGGTAGCCTTGACATTTGGCTTTTTTCTTCTCATTGATTTGTTCTCTCGTTTGTCTTTAAACTTAAAATGTCCTTATCCGTATATCTCTTTACTCAGCTTTGTTGTCCTCTGTAATTTCTTCCTTAATCCTTTATCCGCCTTTGCCTTAACTCTATCCTTTAATTGTTTCTTTTATTTTTTTTTCACCTTTACCCTTAACTTTTTTTTACTTCTTTTTACCTCACCGTTTTTATTTTCCTCTTTCTCTAGCTCGTCTCAATCGTGTCTTTATCCTTTTTATCCTTACCCCGACTACTCCTTTCCTTATTTGACCGTTATTCTCGTTAATAATCCTCCGTTGCGGAAAAAAATTCGAATCCATACTCCGTGAGTCCCGGGTAGGAGTGTATAGGAAGGGAATGAAAAATGCGTGGGGGGGGTAGGTCGTTGACCGGTGTTGGGAAAATTTGATAGTTGTCGAGGTTTTGGATGGAGTGGTAAGAGGTGGGACCTGGCGATCTAATGGAAGGTGGTTTGTGGTTTATCGCACGGTGCAAAAATGGTTTCGGGTTTTAGTTGGAGTGTATGAAATGCGGCGGGGGGATGACGCGGTACTATGGGAAGGGTTGAAAACCACCTATTTCGGCACCCTCCCCCGTGACATTTAAATACGCGCTGGGGGTGCGAAATGATGCGCGGGGGGCCGTCAAATTGGGTGGCAAAGATCTGGACAGTTGGCTGGGTGTTGATCGATCATGGGTCCGTCGAGTAAGTGGGGCCGCATTTAAACACAACAGAGGGTTTAAATATAAAGCAAGGTTTGGGTTAAATATAAACATGGGTTTTAATATGTTTAGCTGTGGAGTAATGGAATAGTGGTGGCCCGGGGTTAATATTTAAAAGGTGAGGATAAATAAAAATGAAAAAGGTGGGGGGGGGGGGGGGGTCGATTTGTATAAGGGGACCCAAAAAATTGAAATATTTTAAAACAAATGTAAAGTGGGTTTTACATTGTTTTGAAATGAAAAAAGGGGAATGATCAAAGGGGAAGGGGATTTTAGGAATGGAATGCGGCTTAGTTAGGGAACGGTTAGGAATGAGGGGATTAGGGTTTAAATGGGATTTACATGGGGAGTGTCAAAAAAGGTGGAAATGAAAGGTAATGGAGATGTAAATGAAAAGTAATGAAGGTAGAGATTTGGCTTACCATCACACTTAATCAAAAAATTGCCTTTAATCAATCAAAATGGTAGATGACTTATTTTGACCCTCGTTTCACCGAGGATCTCCTTCTTCTAAAATAATGATATTCATGGAATATTATTTTCATCATGAAAAAATATAAGGAATAGGTAAAATACCTCGGTGATAATCGTAAAAATAATAGGAGTTTAATGTTGTCTCCAATCGGGGGAGGGAAGCTCCTTTAGAGGTGTCAAGAACTTTGTATACCAAAGAGGGCCGATTTACTTGGGCCGATCCCCACTTTGTAATCTTGATCCGTCGCAACCTTTGTGATCGTACCTTCAAAACCGAAATCCATACTTACCGCAAACTCGAGGCCTCGAAACACACTCGGTCTTGAGCGTGAACGTACAACCGAAATCAAAACTTTGAAAAATGCCGAAGTATTTTAAGAGCTCTGTGCATACCTACCTACCTTAGTCTAACTTGAGTGTATATATTCACTAAGTGAACTCCTTCTCCAAATGCAACCAATCAAGTAAATGACTACATAATTGATTCTTGTTCAACCTTTTTGAGAAAATACAAAAAAAAAGGCTACTCCCATCTTACTTGCTTTTCAACAATGCTTGCTAAAAATTTCTTTAAAATCGCAACAAACCATTCTCCTTAAGATGTTTCTAAGAAAACCAACGAAATGATCTTTGGAACAAATACTCGGCTCCGAGGATTTGGCACCGCCTCCATCCAAGACTATTCCTTGTTCCACTTTGTTGTGCTTGGGATTCTTTGAGAGAGAACCTCTACCCTTCTTAATGATAATTTTTCTATGGCATCCTCATTATATACTATGTTGTCCCCAAGAAACTCATATGCCTTGATTGAGTGGGTTGAATTATGTTTGAAGGCCATCATTAGGAGCGCTCTTCAGCAATAGGGCTTCTTGAGAAGGTAGTACAACCGCATCAATCTATTATATTGTTTCTTCATGAGTAAATTCTTCGGCCCATAAATTAGTAGTAGAACAAATAGAAATAATTTTTTTTATATAAAATTTAGAGGCTAGTTGCATGCTTAGAATATGATTGATTTCTTCTTCGCTAAATGAGGAGGCGCCTTTGTTTTATTTTGATAGAACCACGCTTTTTCTTCAGAAGACTAATCATAAGGTTGAATGTCTTCTTGAGCCTCACACAAAAGAGCAAGATGAATCATCATTTGTCCCTTCGGTGAGATCCCGTGGATTTTCTTTCATTTCCCCCGATTGCTTTCATTCTCAACCAACTTTCGATTGTTACGATAGTTAAATCACATGAAATTCACGAATTTCTCATAAACTCTCAAAGATGCCAATTTCCCAAATCTTCATCAATATTTACAAGGTATTGTATGAGATCGTCATACTAATCACAACAATTTTTAGCTAATGATAAAGATGGAGAATTTTCTTTATAATGCTCATAAGAAACCTTGTGGAAATTATTTAAAGAAACAAACTACCAGGGTTCGACCTTCATACCATTCCCTCGTTTTCCCTTCCAATGTTAGCATGAACATCTTCATGAGGCAATCTCATGCCATCCTAATTTCATCCTCCATGAGTGTATATAAAATGGAATGAGATGTACAGCATTATCTACTTTCTTATCATGAAAAATGTGTGAAGATTTGTCCTAATTCTACTCGAGGAATTTCAGTGGGAATCTAGGAATGTGATCTCTGCTCATTGGAGCATACCTACTGTATCCTTTAAATCCATCTTCACATAATCATTCAGAGAAAAGGGTCACCGTATCTTCACAACCAACTGATTCTTCTACCAAAGGAGTCTTAGGCTCATCGAAAGTCGTGAGTCGCCAGTGGATGATTCAACTTCTTGAGGCTATTGCTATTCACCATCGCCAACCAAATACCAATATTGGCTCATACTTGAATCATCTAATTTTGAGTAAGTTTTTTAGTCTTGAATAAATATTAAGCTTTTTCAATAACTCGCCTCCCTAGTATGAACATCATTATGTTAGCTCCCCGTAATTCTGTAAGATCGGGCAAGAATGCTAAAGGAAGAGAACAAGACAATCACTTTGGACCTAGCTCTCTTGGCTTAGAGGATCCGTATTTACAGAAATGAAAAAAAATACACATGTAACCATAAATACAAAGATGCAATGGGAAATACTACTTCATTTATTAATACGAAAGAACGAAAATTTCCGTTTAGTGGGCAAATTGGAAATAAATCAGTTGGTGTTAATCGGTAGCTTGTCTTAAGAAGAGATGTTGTATGTGCCTCCAAATTGAGTTACAATGAGGCTCGAGGGCCATTTATTATTTATAAACAATGGAAAACCCTAAACATCCAAAACCCTAACCCCGGAGATGAAGCACCAAAACTAAGGGCCCCGTTTGGGTAAATTGAGGTTTCCACCTCGAGGACGTAATCCTGGCATACAATTCTGCTTGACGAAACCAGTACTTATTAGAAAGATCTTATCCAAGGACTATAAATTTTGATGTGAGCAACATAGGTCCTTGTTTGTCCCGATTTCCAAAAACGTCATTTAGGTCTTCAAAATGTGTCGTTCTAATTTTTCTTCAATATATTGGAACATTAAATTTGTTCCACCATTTAGAGATGAATAATTGGGTAAGGATAATTATAATGATAATAAAATAAAGATAAAATCCCTCTCAGTATGGAAAGGATCAACCATGGAACTAGATTTCACACTCCCATGTGTGAAAAGAGTATTTGCAGCAGGTTGACCAAGTCAACCAAATAGCAGTGGTATGAGGTGGAAAGCACTCACATGGGACAGCAAGTAGATAGAGGAGGGAATATTCATTTATGGAGGAAACCTAATGGATAAATGGGCCCATGGAGAGAGATCCTTCACTTGCTATATATGGAGAGGAGGAGAACCATTGTTATTCATGCATAGTTTACATTTCATGTCTATTCGTACATTGTGCATTCTTTGTTGCTTAAAAAGAATTGCCGAGGGAATCTGTTTAGGATTCCTTTCTTCCTTCTTTGAGAGGTTTCCTTTGAGGTATTGACCGATTTGTCTGCTATCTTGGCTAGTCTGCTTCCTCCATCATATCGTTATTTCAGCCAATAACACGTGTTGTTGGCATTGCAGTTGAGTAGTCATAACACTTTTCCATCGTTTGTTTTTCAGAGTGAGTCTTCTTAATCTCTCGGAGGATCAGTTTGGTAAGCCTTGGAGATTATTTTTAGATCTTGGCATCGCCACCCATATCCTTTCCTCTACAAAGGTGCTTTTCTCCAAGAATCGTGTTATTTTCTCTATAGTGCATTTGTCGTTGTGGTTTTGCGTATTGATTGAGGGTGAGATCTCAAGTGTAAGGATCGGCCTTCCACTTTGAGATCTCATTGGAGAAGTTCTTTCAGATATTTCATCATATTCAGCCTTCTCTATTTGTCTCTCTTATTTTAGTTGTAGCAAATTTGGCCAAGAAACTCAAAACATTTTTGCCATTTTTTATATTTCAACTAATCCTTTGGAGGATTGATGTATCGTTGCTTCGAGGTTAGAGCTTTGCTCCTATATTGTATTTGATCCATATCTTGCTATATATTTTATTTATTATGTAATATGGAGCAAGA
This sequence comes from Pinus albicaulis, assembly GCA_034641835.2. Lineage (NCBI taxonomy): Eukaryota > Viridiplantae > Streptophyta > Pinopsida > Pinales > Pinaceae > Pinus > Pinus albicaulis. Next base: position 63,234 of record JAXQQM020081382.1, read on the forward strand.
CTTTTATAATCGTGTCCTCATAGTCCGGGTTTATGCAAAATAGCAAGATTCTTTCATTTCCATGTACATGTATTATCGAGGTACTTGCATTGCCTTTCTTGAGAGGTTGTTTCCTCAAGACATTGTACTCTTCCTCATGCTATAACATTATTTCTCATCGGCTATCTACATCTTCTCTGTCTCACATCTATTAAAATAACGTGTATTCATTGTATGTTCATACATCAATGTAGCCCCATGCTTTGGGCAATTCCTTCTAGGCGGAATATTACATCATCTATAGACAAGAATTTTGGATAGCTGTAGCCTATGGATCTCATCATTTCTATAAGGTGACATATCCAAAGAATTTCATAGTCAATCTCTCCGGAATAGATTGTGATATTTCAGAAAAAGGAATATTATAGTGGTATCAAAGAAATCCCTTTCTTGGCTCATCGGTGAGTCTGGCTCAAGAAGATCGAATGTTGAAGAAGATGAGTTTATTCTCATCGATGTTCGCATCTAGAGGAGACCTCTCAAATAAGGTCAAGAAGATTGGTTATGTTGAAGAAGAGAAGTACCATGCACTTCCTATTCTCATCCAAAGAAGACATTGAGCAGGAAGACACTTGGATCTGCCGTATCTTCTAAGTGATTAACTTGTTGAGTACAAACATCTCAACCTAGAGGCTTCAAGGAGACTCTAGATTTTCCTCATTTCATCCAGCCTAAAGGAAGAGAAGAGACCATGTGGCAAAAATAAATCAAAGGCACAGGTTTCGTTGTCTACCTTTGATGGGTCATCTAATGCAAAACTTGGGTGAAAGAGTTGGTAGCATTCTTCTTCTCACATCCCGTGATAGAGAAAGAAGTCAAGCAGAAATCTCAAAAGATCGTATTTGGAAGGGTGAAGCCTATGATTGGTGTGAAGGGGTGAACCTTTGCAAATTTCATCCAATTTTTGATCAAAACTCTTGATTATGAAGGGTCAAAGAAAGAAAATATCACATCACCACTTGAGGAGCCTTGTGATACTGCCGTCACACTCATGGAGGAGCAGCCACATGCATCAATAGTTGGGGCAACCAACACTTTTGGAGGAAGGAACTCTTGTAAACTTGCCAAGAAGTTCCAAATGCACAACAAGGTATGAGAACATTTTCACATTCCTTTTGCAAAAGAAATTCTTTAGATCAATGTGGAAACTTGATTTGAAAGACCAAGGGTCAAATCCCATCACAACAGAGGAGTTTACACCGCATCAAAATATGAAAAATTTCAAGGAGGAAGAGATCATCTTCTAAGTGATCCTTTTTTTGGATTACATATCACATTGGAGGTTGGGGTTTGAAGCCTTGAAAGATGATAGTAGACATCTGCGAAGGAGAAACCCTTATCCCTTCAAGACGACACTTTCTCAATGAGCTCCTTCCGCCTCAAAGAGGAACTTACTTTCAAATCCAAGACCTCATTGGTTTTGGAAGACTATTGATGAGAGGGAGATCTCAAGGAGAGATCTCATTAGAGGTGCACTTCCACACACTCATGCAGTGCAAATATTTTCCTTTCTCACAAGCGCATAGAAGATGGAGTACATCTTAGGATGGATAACATCTCTCATACTTGTGTTGGACATTCTCAGAGCCATACACATCATGATGGGAGGTTTTTCCCACGACCTATTTGGGTATTGATAGGGTCTCATTGGATCCTGAGAAGTTTGCATTTCAAAATCCTATGAAATGCAAGAGCTTGATTTGGGATGATGGCATTCCCTGGGAGGAGTACCAAGATGAAGGGTGGAAGAAGACATCCATGCTTGACCGAGTGGATGTGGATGGGGAGCAAGAAGCCGGTAAGCTACTTGCGTATATATGATACCGGGTAGGAGTCTTTGTCGATGGGTTAATCTTGAAAGAGTTTGGCCATCACTTGGCAAGAACCTTCCTAAGAGTATGTGGATGGATACTACATCATTGAGCAAGACAGAGTATGGATGAATGGTGTTGATGTGATACTCATATCTTTCATTATGTCTTCATCATACATTTGTATGATGGAGCTATGGGAGGCAAAGCAGTTCTTTTGTTGCTTTTTCTGTTTCTGGAGAGCAAGAGAAGGATTGCTCTCACTTTGCATGATGTTGCAGAGGAGGAGATGGAATTTCTCCCTTGACTTTGATGATAGAGGTACTTCCACCTTGGGAGGGACTTCTGCTGCCGCATCATTATGAGAGATATTTTGACAAAGAGCATGTCAAATAATGGAGCTGGATATGTGATGAGAGCCTATGTGCATAGGCCAACAGCGATATCTCTTGGAGCAAGAATGTGATGGATGAAGTGTGCCTGGCTGAAGTGCTAAGGATCCATAACTCCAGCCGTGTCCTGTGATCATTTCATATTTTTTGCACTCGATGAACAAAGAGGAGGTGAGATGAATGAGGCAGTGTGATGGAGTCATCTATGATACATTCTTTGACTTGATCCCCAAGCATGAGAAGAATCTTCTTGCTACACCTAGTTCATTCCTCTTCATGGGAGCATGCCAAACAACTATGGGAGGGTCTATTCATGGATCCATACATCTACTTTACTCCCGGTATATGGTAAGAAATCTATTTTTACATTGACTGATTTGTATACTCTTACCATTATTTTGCAAGGCATGGCTCTATGAGAGGGCAAGCTTATCAGATTGCTCCTTGGACAAAATTGGGCCAACTTGTAGATGGAGACAAACATATTTTATATGGCTGGGCAAGTGCTTTCTCATGAAGGATTAGTTTATATACTTAGCTTGTTTATTTATTAGTAGCTATCATGACATACATAGTTACTCAAGTGTAACACAAAACAACTTGCCATGTGATTTTCTGCGCATCTTGTAAAACTACGCCGTATGTATTTTGGAGATCACAGGCCTTCAAGCCTCATGTAGAACCAACAAGATTTCTTTCATTTTGTGGATGATCATGAATTCATTTGTTGATATGGATCAGATTTGTATAATAAGCATGATTATGAGAGAGGGACAAGGAGTTGATGTGCTCTGAGTGGGAAAATTCTCACATTTTTCGCACTACATGTTCTAATGAGCATGGGAGGAGATATGGCCAATCGTAACCACATGTTTGTTCTCTTTTGAGGTGGGCCATGAGATTGATCTTCATCCATTGTACATCCATGGCAACCGCTTGATCATGTATTTGTTACATTCAACCATTTACTTATCCATTAGTAGATGTGATGGATCTTGTACATTGCTTGCCATGTAATTTTCCGAGGTTGCGCTCATGAAACTACGTTGTGTCCTCTTGAGATGTTTTTTTCACTTTTTAGCAATATGTAAAACCTACAAGAAACTTATCATTTGGATATTCTATGGTGACCATGTCCTATTCATCATGATGATATGTTTTGGGCCAGCTTGTTCTTCATTGTCGTAGAGGAAAACTTTGGAGGATTTTTTCATTTTTCCATTTGAGGGAAATACTTTTGCAGCTTATTAGCCACCCATAAATTTTGTCACATCAACCGGTACAAATTATTTTGGATAGCCTTTCAAGAAACAATTATCAATAAAAATTCTTATGCCTAAATTCTTTGATAATATCCTATCTTTTGGATAATCACACATCGTTTTTCCCCTTTGCAACTCGAAATATTGTTGTCATTACATGAAGAAAAACTCGGCCGCAACCCATGTTTTCCTCCTCCTTCCACTTCCAAAACTAACCTCATTTTACCCTTCATCTCCCATGAAAAACCCTCATTTTCATGTTTCTCCCCTTTCCCCTTTATCAAAACCCTTGATAAGGATTAAGACCCTTTCTTCGCCTTATCGAAAACCCCCCAAACTCCTTTAAAATCATTGGAAATCCATAAAAATTCATTTTATACAGACTTAAGCCCTCTGGGCCAAGCATAAAAATATTTTCTCCATATGCCATGGTGCTAGAACCAAGCCCTAGCCTTCTAAGCGCTTATTGTATTGCCTAATTTCGATTAGACCCTCCTCTTTAACCCCCGCTCATATGATTCTCCATATAACCCATGGCACCGCAAACCGGGCGCAAAGCCATATTGAATATTAAATACTTTCGCCTAAAGTATAAACCTTTACAAGGTTTCGTCGGTTTTTATTATATTATAAACTTTCCACCGATGCAAAATTACAATTAAATTTCAATCAGTCGATTTGACTTCCACAGACACGCGCGTGCCTCACCCGGTGGTCCCGCCAACCACTAATCGTTGCCAAAACCATGCGTATCCATCGCACCGTTTTTTAGAGCGATATGTTTGTTTTCATTTTTGCGCCGATTACACATGAACAACTTACCTACGTGGCCTAAGCACCGTTCACAAACCGCTGCTCATCGCATGTTAAAGATCGAACGTGGACCCGCGTGATATTAACGCCCACCGTCCGACCCGAGGCCACCTACCTGAGCGGTGATCGCCACAAAGAAGTCCGGGCGTATAACCAGGATGCGGCAGACTTGCCATAAGCATCTCCGCCGCCGATCTGATCTCAGCTCGACGGTCTACAATTTATCGCCCCGATTCCCCCGTTTGACTACCTCTCAAAGTTCGACCATCAATCTCTCGCGCGCGATCGATGGCTCGATTCAAATTCTTCTACCACTCTTCCTTTAACCCCTTCTAATCAATCTCAACCGTTACGATGCCATCCAACGACCATGCTCTCTCCACGTGCCTTCGAAGCAAGCACCTATAAGCATGCAGATTTCCTAATATTTTTTGTATTTTGTAGGGTTCTAATGGTTTTTTCCACTATGTTCAAGAAAATTAAAAAGGAAAAGGGGTGACAATCATCTCACCTTCTCGCATTCACCAAGAAACCATTCACAAGGTTTAAAATCCACTTTTTATCAATGATTCGTGAGGCATTGATGCCTTATCAATCCTCAAGCAAGCAAAGATCAGACACCGACAAAACACAACAAGTCAATCACAATCAAAGGATATCAATGTCGAACAATAAAACACATCAAAGATGAAGATTGAAGATGCTTTAGGGGATTATGGCCAAAAAAATGATTATCAAAAGCCCGATCCCCGATTAAAACACAATTAAAGAGAAAACACAAAGGTTCACTTCCATTTAAAGTTTAATCACACACTGGGAAATTGATTCCTCCCAACCTACATTGCCACCTATGCCCCCAAGCATTCATATTAGAGGCTGAAGTTAAGGACAAAGCATCTCGCATGTCCGCCTCACAAAGAAGCCAAAGGATAAATTCGTAGACAAACTTAATGACAAAATATCAACAGAGTTACTTTAACATCGTCATCGCAGCCTCAAAGGTCAAAAATAGCTCCCACCGAGCTTAAATCTTAATGTAAGTTATTTAATACGTAGAACACCTATGTAAGCTTCTTCATCGAGCCCCTAAAGGCTAAGAAGCTATTAAGATCGTAGATACTACCTTTGAGATCTTTATCAGACCACCTCCTCATTCTTCTAGTAAATACTTTTGTAAAAGATGATGAGTGGGTTGATTGATCACTAGTTGTAATACCGAAACTTTGAAATAATACATAGTCTATTGAAGTTGAAGAACAATTTGAAGTCTTGAAACCTTGGATGATGTTGTTACATGCTTGTTCCCCGAGAAGGTTCTATCATTGGATCCAAGGAAATGGATGTTGGTGAAGTATTCTAAACTGCTTAATGTTTTCTCCTATTTTCATTATGTTCCATAATCTCTTACTACAATAGGTTGAAATTTTTAGGCTAAGAAATGACCGGGAAGTACCTAGGATCCTGTCGATCCTTCATTGTTTCATGCTTCTTCTACCGAGGTATTTTAGAGTCTTTAATCTCTCTCTTAGTCCTCATGCTTGTTTATTTCTATGATAGTTTGAATAAGATGGTTTCGCATGATTATGGTTTTCCCCGTTGTCCGTCGCCACTAAAAAAGGCCGTTGTTGAAGTCTTCCCTTGTAGTATTTTTTTTTACAAGAAGCCAAGGAGGTCTATTCTCGTATCTTCCCTTGTCCTTACTTAAACAATTGCCTTAAAGGTCTTTTAAAGGTAATCATGGATGTGTTAGGTGTTCTCTTCTATGATCGCAATTATTAGTGAAACTTTTTATGTTTTCTTAGTCATTTGAAATAGAATCTTGAGGAAATAGGGTGTTCCCTAAATCTTAGATTTCATTTTAAAAGTTTTTTTGAAATCATTGTTTGCTTAAAGGTGTGATTTGCAAAATTTATGGTTAGCCTGCTTCACCAAAATAGCCATTTATTGTTCAAATTGTGTTTTCAAGCTTCCCCTTGTTTGAGAATCAAACTTTTCTTTCCAAATAATTGATGTCATTCTCATTCCAAAACCAAAGGATCCGCGCCCAAGTTAGATTTTCCTCTCGATATCCCATATCCATCGATGAGTATGTTATGACCTTTTCTTGACTCCATTTCCCAATGAACCGTATGTTTCTCCTTTCTATATATCTTTTCCTGTGACCTTTTCATGTTCTGGCTATATCAATTCAACCAAACAAGAAATCAAACACCTCGCACTTAATAACTAGCTCCAAAACCAACACTCAAATCACACAAGATAAACCTTGCAAACAAAAATGGAGAGAGATCCCTCTCCGAGAACAGACTAGATCCCGGAACTCTAAAGATTGGTTTCATGTTGCCTTGTCTTTGATTTTCCAAACTATCAAAACATCGGACACCAACATAATGTGATTTGTTTAAAAGGGGACCCTCGAGTAAAATCTTTCAAAATTTAAACACTCACTGCCTAGTATAACATAAGCACCTTCTTCAAGCACTACCTAACAAATGGTAATCATGATATGACTTAATTGAATTAGTGACAAACTAAGTAAACCCTTAGATTCTTCTTAGAACCTATCAAACCTCGTTTTCGGGGCCATTTAAGCCATAAGAAAACTCTATTTTTTCGACACCCCAGTTGCTATGTTAAATCGCATTAGGGACACTCTCATAATCCGTAAGACCAAGATAACTCGTAAAACCAAAAAAAATTCAGCTTTGGCTTCATAATAAACATGGTAGTGGACCAAAAAACCTTTTACCTCCTTAGGAGCTAAAAACTTCCACTTGGCGACTCCACAATCCTTAGTAGACCTCAACACTCCACTGGGAAGAACCTTTATCATTATAATATCTTTCAAACTCAGTTAGAGGACTATAGGATTAAGATTTGTGTAAACAGATTAGTTAACCTCTCAAAGATTGTCATACTTGGTTAAAATTTTCTTATTAGTTGGGTCTCAAAACACAGCATAGTGGCTTCTAAAAAGATTCACACTAGAGCCCATCCAGACCCTAATCCACTCAAGATAGTTGATAACCCAGAAAGTATCCTTTGGAAGTCTCCTAGGATTAAATTATCAACTGTTTTCATATCACCCTTGAGAGCTAATTCAGTCCCTGAAAATCTTTCAGCTCTACAACAATCACAAGTTGACCTAGTAAACCCGTTTAGGACTAGGTCATTTGATGATATAATCCAGTTAGACTCTGAATCTTCGCTTTCATCCCCAGAGACAAGTAAACACCCTGGTAGTAGAGAAAAAACACCTCCTGATTTACATTTCCTTCACAACCTCGGTGTCTCTCATCCAAGGTCAGCTCAACAGTCTACTCTGGGTCCATCCACTTCTACTCATCCTACATCCACTGTTCAAACCACCACACCTCATCCCGCTTTCCCTTTTGTCAATCCACCTGTGAATCTAGCCCCACCACATATCATGGCGGCATGGTATGCTCCCTTAGCCCTTACTATACCACTAGTCAATCTCCCACAGGACTATCAGTCAAAAATTCCATTATATGATGCTAATAATGCTACAACTGCATCACAACATGTGGATAAGATGAATGAATATTTTGACCGAAATGAAATTGATGATGATTCTGTAAAACTTAGGTTATTTGCTCAGAGCTTAGGGGGAGAAGTAAGAAAATGGTTTAAAGGTTTAGCCCCCCATAGTATTAACGATCTCCAAGCCTTCCATCAAACATTCCTAAACAAATGGGAAGTAAAGAAGAATCCTCTCCAAGTCCTTGCTGATTACAACAATCTCCGTAGGAATCCTGGGGAAAGTGTACAAGAATATTGTACTAGATTTAATAGTGTATATAATGCACTTTCCCCAGAACTAAAACCTCCACAAGGCTCAGCCTTAAACAAGTTTCCTGAAGGATTTGACTCTGACATGACTTATTCACTGAGAGAAAGAGATTTTGCAACTCTTGAAGATATGCAAAGGGGTGCTCTTTCTGTGGAAGTCAACTTAATAGAAAAGAGAGCAAGAATGAAAACCGAAAAGAGAGTATCTTTCAGAGAGGAATCCCCTCCCTCTACTTCAAGCTCAAAAATGGAGAGAATGTTGGAAGAAATGATGAAAGAGATGAGCATAATTAAGAAAGCACAAGCAAATCAAAACCAAACTGCACTTCAAAACAATCAAAACAGGAATAGAAATAAGAATTATAGAAGAGATAACAATCAAGGTAAGCTAAAGGAAAGTGACCAACAAATTAGACCTCCCTTTCAACAGAACTATGTAGATCAATATGAGGAAGACAGGGAGCTGGAAAGGTTGGAAGAATCACATGTAAACTTGATTGGATCAGACAGTGGGGATGATGTTCTCCTCACTGAGGAAAAACAAGGTTTCTTTTCTAATGATCAAAATACAAACACCTATGAAGATTCTAATGACTATAGATTGGGTTTTGAAAACGCAATCATGGAGGTACACAAACAGTATGATCTTAGGAGCAAGGGAAGTGTAGAGAATTCAAAAGATAAGAATACTAGCACTGCTGTCAAGAAAAACGCAGAAAACCAGCCCAAGAGGACAGCAGAAAAATACAACATTTCAGCCAAAAAACCAGATTTAGATAAAGACAAGGGAATCCAGCCAAATGTTGAACAAAGCACCCCTAGCACTTCAGCTAGTGGTCCTAGTAAAACTATCCCTATCACTATTTCAAGCAAGGTTCAGCAAATCAAAGATGCTGAAAAGAATCCAATTGAAAAAACAGATGTAAATATCAACAAGTCAATTATTCCTTTCAGCCTTGAGGGAGAGATTGCTAAGATAAAAATTACCATCCCCCTAGCGGAACTAGTAACCCAAAAAGTGTACAAAAACCAAGTTTTGAAAGCTTTAAACTTAGGAAATGATACTGACTCCTTAAACTTGACAGATGACAAACCTGAGATGTTGTTTGGCCCATAGGTTGAAGGAAAATATCAAGAAGGACCAGTCCCTCCCTTCTATGTCAGCTTTAACATACATGGTAAAATTCTACATAATGCCATGTTAGATTCTGGAGCTTCGCACAGTCTCATGCCCAAGGTGGTAATGGAAAGCTTAGGCTTAGAAATTACTAAACCGTACAAAGATTTGTATTCTTTTGACTCAAGCAGAGTCAAATGTTTGGGTTTAAACAAAGATTTATGTGTTAATCTAGCTCAGATCCCTGCCAAGAATCTAGTTATGGATATAGTTGTAGCTGATATTCCCCCTAAGTATGGCATGCTCTTATCAAGATCATGGGGAGCCAAACTTCAGGGCATCCTTCAAATGGACATGTCTTATGCCACCATCCCCATTTTCAATCAAAACAGAAGATTATACAGGGAATCCCACATGAAGTACATGGTGAGTAACATGGACAGGCCAAAAAACACTCCAATCTATTCTATTCAATCAAGTTTAGACTCCTTTATCTTGTGTAACGCAGAGGAAATTACTCAACAAGGTAAAGAAAACATGGACCCAATCAATTCACCAGAACAATCCAATCTTACCTCGAATCAACTTCAAAATATTGACAATCAACAGCAACAAGAAAGTGAAAATGAGTCAAACATACCCTGGACAATAAATTTCGATGGATCCTGCAATAAAATTAGTGCAGGGGCAGGTGTCTGGATTCAGAACACAAATCAGGGTTTTTCATTCAAATTAGATTTCCCGTGCACTAACAACATCGCTGAGTACGAAGCCCTCCTCCTAGGTTTACAATTGCTCAAACAGTTAAAAGCCCAAAGGATATCTATCTTAGAAGATTTTGAACTTATCATCAAACAAATCAAAGGATAATACTCAGCCAAGAATCCAAGGCTTAGGGAATATCGAAATGCTGCCCTAGACCTGCTAAAAACTTTCGAAAAATATGAACTCATTTTCATTCCTAGAGCACTGAATCGTCTAGCAAATGAACTTGCATTCATGGCCAGCAATTGCCAAGTACCTAAAATAAATGAACAACTCAGTATAAAGGTGAAACACAGACCTGTTGTGCCTGATAACGAAGATCACTGGCAGGTGTTTGAATCTGACAAACACATAGATGATTTCTTGAAATTAGAAAATGATTTCAGCATACCAACACCAGAAACTAGCCATGAAGAAAACTGTTTGTATATTGAACAAATCCCAGAGGCTGAAATGACATATCCTGCTGATATAAATCATTGCGAAAATCCTTTTGAAACAGAGGTAGTGAACAATGAAGACCAAGAAGACTTGGAAGTCTTACAATGCAAAAATGATAAAATCCCAAGAGGTCTCACACCTTTGGAACACCTGTTTGATCTCAACGATGTAGCTAAAGAACCCAGAATGGAGCCTGTGGAAACAAATGTAGAAGAACATAACATAGGCAATCTAGCAGAACCCAAGATGATCAAGCTATCCAACACCCTCCCAACCCACATAAAATTGCAGTACATAGAGCTTTTCAAAGAGTTTAAAGATGTGTTTGCTTGGGAATACAAAGACTTGAAATCATATGATACCAGCATCATCCAGCATAAAATTCCCTTGAAGGAAAATCAAAAGCCTTTCAAGCAAAAAATAAGGAGAATAAAATCTCTTTTACTACCTTTGGTTAAGGCAGAAATTGAGAAAATGTATAATGCCGGGATCATAGTACCCATTAGATTTTCAGAATGGGTATCAAACTTAGTTTCTGTTAGAAAGAAAACCGGGGAAATCAGGCTCTGTATTGACTTCAGAAATTTAAACAGAGCCTCTTTGAAGGACAACTACCCCTTGCCCAAAATGGACCATATACTTCAAAGGGTAGTTGGGTCAAGAAGAATATCCCTATTAGATGGGTTCTCAGGTTACAATCAGGTGTTAGTGTTCCCAAGTGATCAAATCAAAACTGCTTTTACCACACCTTGGGGCACCTTTATGTATGTCAAAATGCCTTTCGGATTAATGAACGCAGGGGCCACCTTCCAAAGGGCCATGGACATAGCCTTCTTTGAAGATATTGGCTATTTTATAATTATCTACCTTGATGACATAACTGTTTTCTCAAAAACTGATGAAGAACATTTGATTCACCTAAGGAAGGTTTCTGAGAAATGTAGGAAATTTGGCTTATCACTAAATCCCAAGAAGACCCTCTTTGGACTCCAAGAAGGGAAACTTCTTGGTCACATAATTTCAGAAGAGGGAATCAAAATAGACCCTACGAGGATAGATGGCATATTGCAAATCAACCATCCTAGAAGCCTCAAAGAATTGCAATCTTTCATTGGAAAGATTAATTTTTTGAGAAGGTTTATTCCCAACCTTGCTGAGCTATTAAAAAACATTACAAACATGCTTAAGAAAAATGTGGGTGTAAAATGGACTTTACCAGCTAAACAATCATTCGAACTGGTCAAACAAGCTCTTACTCAAACACCAGTCCTGATTAGTCCAGATTTTACCAAAGATTTTTATATCTTTTCTTTTGCATCTGAGCATACGATAGCTGCAGTTCTACTTCAAAAGAATGATTTGGGGAAGGAACAACCAATATCCTTCTTTAGTAGGGCCTTAAGAGATGCTCCTCTCAATTATAATATCATGGAGAAACAAGCCTTAGCATTAGTGAAAGCATTAAAGGAATTTAGGGTCTATATTTTACACTCTCACATAATTGCTTTTGTCCCACATACTGTTGTCAAGGACATTCTGATTCAAGACCCTGATGGTAAAAGGGGAAAATGGATTGCAACTATTCTTGAATATGACTTAGAAATTAGGCCCACCAAACTAGTAAAAGGGCAAGGATTAGAAAAACTCATGGCTGAGTCTAACTTCCAATCATTAGACATGAATATGGTAGATGTGTTGGAAGAAATAGAATAATCCGATGCTCCTTTTATTGAAGAAACCTTTCTAAATTCTCCTTGGTATGTTGACATTGTTTATGTGCTTTTATATTTAAATACCCCTCCTTCTTTATCTAAAACTAAGGCTAGATTCTTGAAACAAAAGGCTTTGAGTTTTTGCATATTAAATGGAGTATTATATTGGAAAAATGTTGTTGGAATTTTTCTTAAATGTTTGCTTGAAGATGATGCAGGAAAAATCATGCATGAATTGCACGATGGTGAATGTGGAGGACACCTCTACTGGAAGGCCACAGCAAACAAAATTCTCAGATCAGGTTACTATTGGCCTACCCTTTTCCCAGACACTCAGAAGCTGGTCATGTCTTGCCATAAGTGTCAAATCTTTGATGGCAAGAGAAATCTCCTTCCCTTACCCTTACATCCTATCAGAGTTGAGGCACCTTTTCAACAATGGGGGTTGGACTTCATTGGAGAAATTCATCCATCTTCCTCAGCTCGACATAAGTGGATCCTCACAGCCACTGACTTCTTCACCAAATGGATAGAAGCTATACCTACCAGGAATGCTAATGATTCTGTCATTATCAAGTTTCTTGAAACCCATATCCTATCCAGATTTGGTTGTCCCAGAAAAATCATAACAGACAATGCTGCTGCTTTCAAATCTAAAAAGATGGTTGATTTCTGTCACAAATACCATATAACCTTGGGCCATTCCACTGCTTACTATCCCCAAGGGAATGGATTAGCTGAATCCTCCAACAAGAGTCTCATTAATATCATTAAAAAGCTGTTGGAAGAAAATATAAAATCATGGCACAGTAAGCTGGTTCATTCCTTATGGGCCGATAGACTAACCATAAAGAAATCAATAAATATGTCCCCCTATCAGTTAGTTTATGGCATGTAAGCAATCTTTCCTACCTCATTAGGAGTTCCAGTCATGAAGCTCCTTCAAGAAGTACAGGTTGAAGAAAATGATATGCAGAGGAGGATCAACCAAACAATTCATTTGCAGCAGACCCGAGAAGAAGTTTATGAAAGAACACAGTTAGTCCAAGAAAATATGAAGAAGCAATTTGATAAAAGGACTAAGGCAAACAACTTCCAGATTGGAAGTGTTGTTCTTAAATGGGATTCAAGGAGAGAAGAGAAGGGGAAACATGGCAAGTTTGAGAACTTGTGGAAAGGGCCATATATTATTCAGGCTGAGAGGGGTCATAATACATTTTTCTTGAAAGAAATGAATGGAGAAGACCTATATGGAGGTCCAGTAAATGGCAGGATGCTCAAGCATTACTTCTGCCAAGAATCTTAAGTTTCAAAGCATTTTTGTTTTTATCATTGTAAGTATCATAGTCTAACCATGACATTCAAAGTTATGAAAAATCAAAAACACAAAAACAAAGAAAAGAAAAGAGGGCAGATTGAAAAAACAATAAAGGTACAACCCCATACCAAAAAGAGAAATAAATCTGAAAGTGTGCAAGCTCAAATGCCACTCCTCAAAACACACTTCTAGTTAGTCAAACTGCCTAATCTTGACTAATTAGCTTTAAATTTTCTGCTGATAGTATAGTGAATTCGATTTTCCAAATTGTTCAATCTTGGCTTATCAGTAGATACATTAGGATAGAAATGAAGGTTCAAACAAACTCAAAATCTGAACCAAAGTTTCCAAAGAGAGATGACTCAAAAATATTTTATTTTCTGAGTCATAAAAGAGAAGAACTGGTTCTAATTTGTCCAAAATCTGAATCAGATATCAAGGAAGAGGCAGCTCAAACAAAAGCAAAAACAGAGCTGTGAAGAAAAGAGAAGGCCATGATGAGAAACTTTTAGATCTTGAGCCTTCCATTTTGATTTTTAATTTTCCGCAAATAATAATCTATGTGCAGCTTGTTCTTATGCCATAGATCACAGCAAGTCAAATAGCTTACTCTTGACTTGACTGTTTTTAAATTTTTGTTGTAGAATTTAAGAATGAAATTCTGTTGGACAGTTTAATCCCAACAGACAGTAGATTAGGTAGAGAAATATCTGAGCTCAACTGTTTAATCTGAGTCCAGGGAGAAATAAGGAGTAGAAGTAGATTAGTTTTTATGCTTTCAAGAGAATAAAATGTTGTGAAAAGAGTTTGCCAATCCAAGTGCACTCTGATGAAGAAAAAATGCTAGATCAGTAGGATTGGGTGGGTAAAAAGTTTGTATTGACGAAGGACCATTGTTTTCATGGCTGCTAAATATGTTTTCAAACAAGATCATCCAGCAAAAGAAGGGCAGCCCAATGGATCAGGCACAGATCAGCCTTCCAGAGAATGCAAGTCTGAAGTTCTTGATGCCTTCAGGAAGGCACCATCCCCAAGTGGAGCCACTGTTAGCCACCTATAATATTTTGTTATACCAAAAAGTGGCTAAGACCTTTTTGAGCCTCCAAGGAACAAATTTTATCACTAAAAATTGTTGGCTCTTGAAGACTCCTTGAAGGCCTCATGCCTCTGTCCGAAATCTTCATTTACTATTTCATTTCATGCTCCTCAAATTAGCACTTTCATAAGAAAAGGACTGTTTTCTAAGAACCATCATTTTCTACTTTCTCCATCATAAGTAAAACCTTAACCTTCACCTTCATCTCGCTTCCCCCTTCTTTCCTCCATAAAATCCCCTTTGTTTTCATGATTTCTTCTCTTTCCCTCATGAAAAAACACTTTTACAAAGTTAAAAGATTCACTCTTTAGCTTTGCCATAACCCCCATTTCCATTGAAAAACCATGAAAAATGCATAAAAAACTAAGCGCTAACTCTAGGAGCGCTCATCGCAAATTTCTGAAATGCGATCCAGCGTAGATCGCAAATCGAAAATTTCAGTTTTCATTTAAAATGCCCACCGCGTTTTCCACTTTTGCGATTTTGCGCCATCGCAAATATTTGCGCTGCGATCCATCGTAGTTTCCGCACATCGCAATATCGCATAACCACAATATCGCATTTTCTCTCCGTCACATAATCCGCCATCGTGTTTTCCATGTTTGCGATTTCCGATCAGTCCCGCCGGACCCACCATACGATACCCCCGCCTTTCATACAAAATGCTTTTCCTTTGTAAAGTCGCAAATGATATATTTTTTGCTTGGCTAAAGGTTTCGGTTTCATTACATCCTTACTGCGATTTTCCGCCGTCAATCATAAATTTCCTCGCTCCATGATCCAATGGTTACGCTCCTTCCCCTCCTGCGCTTAAACCTAAAACTAGGATTTTTTAATCATTTTTGTGATTTGGCAATTGCGAATGGTTTAATGTTTCAGATAATGAAAGAAAGCCGAGGGTTGGGAAAGACGTTTCCTGCGCCTTCGAGTCGTTAAAGAGAACCATCTGCGGGGTTTTGCTTCATTGTTTTCTCAATGCTTCATGGACATTGATGCCTTTAAAAGCCCAGTGCGGCCCTGCACATCGACAAGACACTATTTTATTCAAAAGAACAATTAAAGAGTATCAGCTTTGAAGACAAAACACAGCAGATGAAGATTGGAGACATTTTTTACGGGGATTACGGCTAAGACAGTTATCAAAAGCCTAATCCCCGATTTAAAAACATGATTTAAAGAAAACCTAAAGTGTTTATCAGACAGAAAGGACCTCCACCGCCATACTTAAGGCACATTGATTCCTCAACTACCATAAAAGCCACCTGTTGCCTCAAAGCGTTCGAACAAAAGCTGAACTTATTGCAGAGACAGATATTTCGCCTCCAGCGCAGCCAGGGAGTTACTTCTGCAAGGAAATCAATGCAGAAATATCTGCAGAAGTTACTCCAAAAGCACACAGAGCCTCAAAGTCGAATAAGACTCCCATCGAGTTTTAAATTCATTATTGTAAACATTAATACAATAGTCCACCTGTTCACTTCTCCATCGAGCCCCTCAAAGGGCCGAGAAGTCATTTAATCTGTATTAATGACCTTTGAGATCTTTTTGGTTCTCACCTCCTCATCCTTCTATAAATACTGCTGTAGAAGATGAGAAATTTTTGGTTGTTGGTTGTTGTTTGATCACAAGTTGTAACATTGAAACTCTTTAAATAAATACACGAGTCTGTTGGAGTTGAAAACAAATTGAAGTCTTGGATGTCTTGATAATGCTGTTGCATGCCCGTTCCTGAGAAGGCTCTATGATTGGATTCATGAGCTTGGTTGTTGGTGAAGTATTCTAACTGTTTAATGTTTTCTCCTGTTTTCATTATGTTTCATAATCTCTTACTACAGTAGGTTGAAAGTTTTAGGCTAAGAAATGACTCCTGGAAGCACCTTAGACCTATTCATCCTTCACTGTTTTATGTTTTCTTCTGCTGAAGTATTTTAGAGGATTTAAACCTTCTCTTTAGTCTTCATGCTTGTTTATTTCCTTGATAGCTCAAATAGTTGGTTTCAGCATGATTTATGGTTCTCCCTGCTTGTCTGCCATCACTTGAAAGCTGTTATTGAAGTCTCCCTTTGAAGTACCATTTTCTTAAGTTAATGAAAGAGGTCGGTTTTGATCTTACCCTTTTCCCCTGCTTGAACAGTTGTTTTGAAGGTATTTATAGTTGCAAGCATAGATGTTATTTAGGTGTTCCCTCTTCTATGAATGCAGCTATCAGTGAATCTTTTATGTTTTCTAAGTCCTTTAAAATAAAATCTTTGAGGAAATAGGGAGTTCCCCGAATCTTAGGTTTCATTTTAAAAGTTGTCTTGAAGTCATTATTTGCTTAAAGAATGTTTGTGGAATTTATGGTTAGCCCTGTCTAGCAAATATCTCTTTATTTTTAAGTTATGTTTTCAAGTTCCCTTTGTTGAGAAGTAAATTTCTCTTTCCAAATCATTAACGTCCATCTCACTCCAAAACAAAGGATCCCGTGGCCAAGTTAGATTTTCCCTTTGATATCCCATATCCATTGATGAGTTTGTCATGACCTTATTTTGACTCCATAGCCCAATGAACTGGATACTTTTTCTCTTTGTCTATCTTTCCTAGACCTTTCTTATTCTGTTGTATCAACTCAACCCAACCAAACAAACATCCGCACTTAATAACTAGTCTAAAATCCATAATCAAAGCAAACAAGATAAAACTTTGCAAACAAATATTTGAGAGATCCCTCTCTGAGAACAGGAGGACTAGATCCTGGAACTCTAAAGATTGGTTCTGATGTTGCCTTGTCTTTTGATTTTCCAAACTATCAAAACACGGGATACCAACATAATGGCAATCACGGTGGGACCCTACTGAGAATTAGAAGTTTCAAAACCTTTCTTAAAACCTTTAGGTCCAGTATAACATAAGTAACTTTCTTCAAGCACTGCCTAACAAATGGAAATCATGATAGGACTTAATTGAATCAGTGACAAACTAAGTAACCCTTAGGATTCCTTTTAATCCTTATCAAACCTTGAAGGAACCAATTACCGAGCCATAAGAGCAACTCTGTTTGTTTGAACACCTTAGCTAAGTGAAAAATCAGACTTAGAACACTCTCTTAACCTATAAAACCAAAATAAACTCATAAAAACCCAAAATATTTCAAGTTTGACTTCATAATAAACATGGTAGTGGACCACAAAACCTTTTACCTCCTTAGGAGCTAAAAACTTCCACTTGGCGACTCCACAATCCTTATAAGACCTCAACACTCCACTGGGAAGAACCCTTATCATTATAATATCTTTCAAACTCAGTTAGAGGACTGTAGGATTAAGATTTGTGTAAACAGATTAGTTAACCTCTCAAAGATTGTCATACTTGGTTAAACTTTTCTTATTAGTTGGGTCTCAAAACACATCATAGTGGCTTCTAAAAAGATTCACACTAGAGCCCATCCAGACCCTAATCCACTCAAGATAGTTGATAACCTAGAAAGTATCCTTTAGAAGTCTCCTAGGATTAAATTATCAACTGTTTTCAGATCACCCTTGAGAACTAATTCAGTCCCTGAAAATCTTTCAGCTCTACAACAATCACAAGTTGACCTAGTAAACCCGTTTAGGACTAGGTCATTTGATGATATAATCCAGTTAGACTCTGAATCTTCGCTTTCATCCCCAGAGACAAGTAAACACCCTGGTAGTAGAGAAACAACACCTCCTGATTTACATTTCCTTCACAACCTTGGTTTCTCTCATCCAAGGTCAGCTCAGCAGTCTACTCTGGGTCGATCCACTTCTACTCATCCTACATCCACTGTTCAAACCACCACACCTCAGCCCACTTTCCCTTTTGTCAATCCACCTGTGAATCCACCCCCACCACATATCATGGCGGCATGGTATGCTCCCTTAGCCCTTACTATACCACTAGTCAATCTCCCACAGGACTATCAGTCCAAAATTCCATTATATGATGCTAATAATTCTACAACTGCATCACAACATGTGGATAAGATGAATGACTATTTTGACCGAAATGAAATTGATGATGATTATGTCAAACTTAGATTATTTTCTCAGAGCTTAGGGAGAGAATTAAGAAAATGGTTTAAAGGTTTAGCCCCCCGTAGTATTAACGATCTCCAAGCCTTCCATCAAACATTCCTAAACAAATGGGAAGTAAAGAAGAATCCTCTCCAAGTCCTTGCTGATTACAACAATCTCCATAGGAATCCTAGGGAAAGTGTACACGCATATTGTACTAGATTTAACAGTGTATATAATGCACTTTCCCCATAACTAAAACCTCCACAAGGCTCAGCCTTAAACAAGTTTCCTGAAGGATTTGACTCTGACATGACTTATTCACTGAGAGAAAGAGATTTTGCAACTCTTGAAGATATGCAAAGGGGTGCTCTTTCTGTGGAAGTCAAATTAATAGAAAAAAGAGCAAGAATGAAAACTGAAAAGAAAGTATCTTTCAGAGAGGAATCCCCTCCCTCTACTTCAAGCTCAAAAATGGAGAGAATTTTGGAAGAAATGATGAAAGAGATGAGCATAATTAAGAAAGCACAAGCAAATCAACACCAAACTGCACTTCAAAACAATCAAAACAAGAATAGAAATCAGAATTATAGAAGAGATAACAATCAAGATAAGCAAAAGGAAAGTGACCAACAAATTAGACCTCCCTTTCAACAGAACTATGTAGCTCAATATGAGGAAGACAGGGAGCTGGAAAGGTTGGGAGAATCACATGTAAACTTGATTGGATCAGACAGTGGGGATGATGTTTTCCTCACTGAGGAAAAAAAAGGTTTCTTCTCTAATGATCAAAATACAAACACCTATGAAGATTCTAATGACTATAGATTGGGTTTTGAAAATGCAATCATGGAGGTACACAAACAGTATGATCTTAGGAGCAAGGGAAGTATAGAGAATTCAAAAGATAAGAATACTAGCACTGCTGTCAAGAAAAACGCAGAAAACCAGCCCAAGAGGACAGCAGAAAAAACCAACATTTCGGCCAAAAAACCAGATTTAAATAAAGACAAGGGAATCCAGCCAAATGTTGAACAAAGCACCCCTAGCACTTCAGCTAGTGCTCCTAGTAAAACTATTCCTATCACTAATTCAGGAAAGGTTCAGCAAATCAGAGCCGCTGAAAAGAATTCAATTGAAAAAAAAGATGTAAATATTAACAAGTCAATTATTCCTTTCAGCCTTGAGGGAGAGATTGCTAAGATAAAAATTACCATCCCCCTAGCTGAACTAGTAACCCAAGAAGTGTACAAAAACCAAGTTTTGAAAGCCTTAAACTTAGGAAATGATACTAACACCTTAAACTTGATAGATGACAAACCTGAGCTGTTTTTTGGCCCAGAGGTTGAAGGAAAATATCAAGAAGGACCAGTCCCTCCCTTCTATGTCAGCTTGAACATACACGATAAAATTCTACATAATGCCATGTTAGATTCTGGAGCTTCACACAATCTCATGCCCAAGGTAGTAATGGAAAGCTTAGGCTTAGAAATTACTAAACCATACAAATATTTGTATTCTTTTGACTCAAGCAGAGTCAAATGTTTGGGTTTAATCAAATATTTATGTGTTAATCTAGCTCAGATCCCTGCCAAGAATCTAGTTATGGATATAGTTGTAGCTGATAGTCCCCCTAAGTATGGCGTGCTCTTATCAAGATCATGGGGAGCCAAACGTTAGGGCAGCCTTCAAATGGACATGTCTTATGCCACCATCCCCATTTTCAATCAAAACAGAAGATTATAAAGGGAATCTCGCATGAAGTACATGGTGAGTAACATGGACAGGCCAAACAACACTCCAATCTATTCTATTCAATCAAGTTTAGACTCCTTTATCTTGTGTAACGAAGATGAAATTACCCAAGAAGGTAAAGAAAACATGGACCCAATCAATTCACCAGAACAATCCAATCTTACCTCAAATCAACTTCAAAATATTGACAATCAACAGCAACAAGAAAGTGAAAATGAGTCAAACATACTCTGGACAGTAAATTTCGATGGATCTTGCAATAAAACTAGTGCAGGGGCAGGTGTCTGGATTCAGAACACAAATCAGAGTTTTTCATACAAATTAGATTTCCCGTGCACTAACAACATCGCTGAGTACGAAGCCCTCCTCCTAGGTTTACAATTGCTCAAACAGTTAAAGGCCCAAAGGATATCTATCTTAGGAGATTCTGAACTTATCATCAAACAAATCAAAGGAGAATACTCAGCCAAGAATCCAAGGCTTAGGGCATATCGAAATGCTGCCCTAGACCTGCTAAAAACTTTCAAAAAATATGAACTCATTTTCATTCCTAGAGCACTGAATCATCTAGCAAATGAACTTGCCTTCATGACCAGCAATTGCCAAGTACCTGAAATAAATGAACAACTCAGTGTAAAGGTGAAACACAGACCTTTTGTGCCTGATAACGAAGATCACTGGCAAGTGTTTGAATCTGACAAACACATAGATGATTTCTTGAAGTCAGAAAATGATTTCAGCATACCAACACCAGAAACTAGCCATGAAGAAAACTGTTTGTATATTGAACAAATCCCAGAGGCTGAAATGACATATCCTGCTGATATAAATCATTGCGAAAATCCTTTTGAAGCAGAGGTAGTGAACAATGAAGACCGAGAAGACTTGGAAGTCTTACAATGCAAAAATGATAAAATCCCAAGAGGTCTCACACCTTTAGAACACCTGTTTGATCTCAACGATGTAGCTAAAGAACCAAGAATGGAGCCTGTGGAAACGAATGTAGAAGAGCATAACATAAGCAGTCTAGCAGAACCCAAGATGATCAAGCTATCCATCACCCTCCCAGCTCACATAAAATTGCAATACATAGAGCTTTTCAAAGAATTTAAAGATGTGTTTGCTTGGGAATACAAAGACTTAAAATCATATGATGCTAGCATCATCCAGCATAAAATCCCCTTGAAGGAAAATCAAAAGCCTTTTAAGCAAAAACTAAGAAGAATAAATCCCCTTTTATTACCTTTAGTTTAGGCAGAAATCGAGAAAATGTATAATGCTGGGATCATAGTACCCATTAGATTTTCAGAATGGGTATCAAACTTAGTTTCTGTTAGAAAGAAAACAGGGGAAATCAGGCTCTGTATTGACTTCAGAAATTTAAATAGAGCCTCTTTAAAGGACAACTACCCCTTACCCAAGATGGACCATATACTTCAAAGGGTAGTTGGGTCAAGAAGGATATCCCTCTTAGATGGGTTCTCGGGTTACAACCAGGTGTTAGTGCTCCCAAGTGATCAAATCAAAACTGCTTTTACCACACCTTGGGGCACCTTTATGTATGTCAAAATGCCTTTCGGATTAATGAATGTAGGGGCCACTTTCCAAAGGGCCATGGACATAGCCTTCTCTAAAGATATTGGCTATTTTATAATTATTTACCTTGATGACATAACTGTTTTCTCATAAACTAATGAAGACCATTTGATTCACCTAAGGAAGGTTTTCGAGAAATGTAAGAAATTTGGCTTGTCACTGAATCCCAGGAAGACCCTCTTTGGACTCCAAGAAGGGAAACTCCTTGGTCACATAATTTCAGAAGAAGGAATCAAAATAGACCCTACAAGGATAGATGGCATATTGCAAATCAGCCATCCTAGAAGCCTCAAAGAATTGCAATCCTTCATTGGAAAGATAAATTTTTTGAGAAGGTTTATTCCCAACCTTGCTGAGATATTAAAAAAAATTACAAACATGCTTAAGAAAAACGTGGGTGTAAAATGGACTTTACCAGCTAAACAATCATTCGAACTGGTTAAACAAGCTCTTACTCAAACACCAGTCCTGATTAGTCCAGATTTTACTAAAGATTTTTATATCTTTTCTTTTGCATCTGAGCATACAATAGCTGCAATTCTACTTCAAAAGAATGATTTGGGGCAGGAACAACCAATATCCTTCTTTAGTAGGGCCTTAAGAGATGCTCCTCTCAATTATAATATCATGGAGAAACAAGCCTTAGCATTAGTGAAAGCATTAAAGGACTTTAGGGTCTATATTTTACACTCTCACATAATTGCTTTTGTCCCACATGCTGTTGTCAAGGACATTCTGAGTTAAGACCCTGACGGTAAAAGGGGAAAATGGATTGCAACTATTCTTGAATATGACTTAGAAATTAGGCCCACCAAACTAGTAAAAGGGCAAGGATTAGCAAAACTCATGGCTGAGTCTAAATTTCAAGAATTAGACATGAATATGGTAGATGTGTTGGAAGAAATAGGAGAAGAATCTGATGCTCCTTTTATTGAAGAAACATTCCTAATTTCCCCTTGGTATGCTGACATTGTCTATGTACTTTTATATTTAAATACTCCTCCTTTGTTGTCTAAAACTAAAGCTAGATTTTTGAAACAGAAAGCCTTGAGTTTTTGCATATTAGATGGAGTATTATATTGGTAAAACACTGTTGGAATTTTGCTTAAATGTTTACTTGAAGATGATGCAGGAAAAATCATGCATGAATTACATGATGGTGAATGTGGAGGACACCTCTACTGGAAGGCCACAGCAAACAAAATTCTCAGATCAGGTTACTATTGGCCTACCCTTTTCCTAGACACTCAGAAGCTGGTCATGTCTTGCCATAAGTGTCAAATATTTGATGGCAAGAGAAAGCTCCTTCCCTTACCCCTACATCCTATCAGAGTTGAGGCACCTTTTCAACAATGGGGGCTAGACTTCATTGGAGAAATTCATCCATCTTCCTTAGCTCGACATAAGTGGATCCTCACAGCCACTAACTTCTTCACCAAATGGATAGAAGCTATACCTACGAGGAATGCTAATGATTCTATCATTATCAAGTTTCTTGAAACCCATATCCTATCCAGATTTGGTTGTCCCAGAAAAATCATAACAGACAATGTTGCTGCTTTAAAATCCAAAAAGATGGTTGATTTTTGTCACAAATACCATATAACCTTGGGCCATTCCACTGCTTACTATTCCCAAGGGAATGGATTAGCTGAATCCTCCAACAAGAGTCTCATTAATATCATTAAAAAGATGTTGGAAGAAAATAGAAAATCATGGCACAGTAAGCTGGTTCATGCCTTATGGGCTGATCGACTAACCACAAAGAAATCAATAAATATGTCCCCCTATCAGTTAGTTTATGGCATGGACGCAATTTTTCCTACCTCATTAGGAATTCCAGTCATGAAGCTCGTTCAAGAAGTACATGTTGAAGAAAATGATATGCAGAGGAGGATCAACCAAACAATTCATTTGCAGCAGACCCAAGAAGAATTTTATGAAAGAACACAGTTAGTCCAAGAAAATATGAAGAAGCAATTTGATAAAAGGGCTAAGGCAAACAACTTCCAGATTGGAAGTGTTGTTCTTAAATGGGATTCAAGGAGAGAAGAGAAGGGGAAACATGGCAAGTTTGAGAACTTGTGGAAAGGGCCATATATTATTCAAATGAGAGTGGGGTCACACACATTTTCTTGGTGGAAGAAATGAATGGAGGGCACCCATATGGAGTGTCCGCAAATGGCAAAAGACGTTCCTGCCACTACTGCCAATAATCTTAAGTTTCAAAGCATTTTTGTTTTTATCATTGTAAATATCATAGTCTAACCATGACATTCAAAGTTATGAAAAATCAAACACAAAAACAAAGAAAAGAAAAGAGGCGTATTGAAAACAATAAAGGTAACAACCCCATACCAAAAGAGAAATAACCAAACAGTAAGCCTCAACTGAACAGTAAGCCTAAAAGCCACTCCTCAAACACAATTTTTAGTTAGTCAAACCCGCTTAATCTTGACTAATTAGCTTTAAATTTTCTGCTGATAGGATAGTGAATTCGATTTGCCAAATTGTTCAATCTTGGCTTATCAGTAGATACATTAGGATAGAAATGAAGGTTCAAACAAACTCAAAATTTGAACCAAAGTTTCCAAAGAGAGATGACTCAAAACTGTTTTATTTTCCGAGTCATAAAAGAGAAGAACTGGTTCTAATTTGTCCAAAATCTGAATCAGATATCAAGGAAGAGGCAGCTCAAACAAAAGCAAAAACAGAGCTGTGAAGAAAAGAGAAGGCCATGATGAGAAACTTTCAGATCTTGAGCCTTCCATTTTGATTTTTAATTTTCCACAAATAATAATCTGTGCAGCTTGTTCTTATGCCATAGATCACAGCAAGTCAAATAGCTTAATCTTGACTTGACTGTTTTAAAAATTTTGTTGTAGAATTTAAGAATGAAAGTCTGTTGGACAGTTTAATACCAATAGACAGTAGATTAGGTAGAGAAATATCTGAGCTCAACTATTTAATCTGAGTCCAGGGAGAAATAAGGAGTAGAAGTAGATTAGTTTTTATGCTTTCAAGAGAATAAAAACTTTCAGATCTTAAGCCTTCCATTTTGATTTTAATTTTCTGCAAATAATAATCTATGTGCAGCTTGTTTTTATGCCATAGATCACAGCAAGTCAAACAGCTTAATCTTGACTTGGCTGTTTTTAAATTTCTGTTGTAGAATTTAGAGAATGAAAGTCTGCTGGACAGTTTAATCCCAACAGACTGTAGATTAGGTAGAGAAATATCTGAGCTCAACTGTTTAATCTGAGTTTAGGGAGAAATAAGGAGTAGAATTAGATTAGTTTTTATGCTTTCAAAAGAATAAAATGTTGTGAAAAGAGTTTGCCAATCCAAGTGCACTCTGATGAAGAAAAAATGCTAGATCAGTAGGATTGGGTAGGTAAAAAGTTTGTATTGACGAAGGACCATTGTTTTCATGGCTGCTAAATATGTTTTCAAACAAGATCATCCAGCAAAAGAAGGGCAGCCCAATGGATCAGGCATAGATCAACCTCCCAGAGAATGCAAGTCTGAAGTTCTTGATGCCTTCAAGAAGGCACCATCCCCAAGTGGAGCCACTGTTAGCCACCTATAATATTTTGTTATACCAAAAGGTGGCTAAGACCTTTTTGAGCCTCCAAAGAACAAATTTTATCACTAAAAATTTTTGGCTCTTGAAGACTCCTTGAAGGCCTCATGCCTCTGTCCGAAATCTTCATTTACTATTTCCATTTCATGCTCTAAAATTCTGCTAATTTCATAAGAAAAGACTGCTGAAGAACCATCATTTTCGCCCTTCTCCCACTCAAAACTAACCTTCATCTGCTCCCCTTTTCCTCCATAAAATCCCCTTTGTTTTCATGATTTCTTCTCTTTCCCTCATGAAAAAACACTTTTATAAAGTTAAAAGACTCACTCTTTAGCTTTGCCATAACCCCCATTTCCATTGAAAAACCATGAAAAATGCATAAAAAACCAAGCGCTAACTCTAGGAGCGCTCATCGCAAATTTCTGAAATGCGATCCAGCGCAGATCACAAACCGCAAATTTCAGTTTTCATTTAAAATGCCCATCGTGTTTTCCACTTTTGCGATTTTGCGCCATCGCAAATATTTGCGCTGCGATCCATCGCAGTTTCCGCACATCGCAATATCGCATAACCGCAATATCGCATTTTCTCTCCGTCACATAATCCGCCATCGTGTTTTCCATGTTTGCGATCAGTCCCGCTGGACCGACCATATGATACCCCCGCCTTTCATACAAAAACGCTTTTTTCCTTTGTAAAGTCGAAAATGATATATTTTTTGGTTTACAAGGGTTTTGCCCATTACATCCCGCCGTTGCATTTCCGCCGTCAATCTGCACCCCCGCTCCATGATCCAACGGTTACGCTCCTTCCCTTCCTCCTAAGCAGTTTAAAGCTAAAACGCAGGATTTCTTAATCATTTTTGTGTTTTGCAGGTGTTTTAATGGTTTTCCATTTGTATAATGAAAGAGAGCAGAGGGCCGGGAAAGACGTTTCCTGTGCCCCTGAGCTGTTAAAGAGAACCATCTGCGGGGTTTCGCTCCATTGTTTTCTCAATGCTTCATGGGCATTGATGCCTTTAAAAGCCCAGTGCGGCCCTGCACATCGACAAGACACTATTTTATTCAAAAGAACAGTTAAAGAGAATCAGTTTTGAAGACAAAACACAGCAGATGAAGATTGAAGACAGTTTTTACGGGGATTAAGGCTAAGACAGTTATCAAAAGCCTAATCCCCGATTTAAAAACGCGATTTAAAGAAAACCTAAAGTGTTTATCAGACAGAAAGGACCTCCACCGCCATACTTGAGGCGCATTGATTCCTCAGCTACCATAAAAGCCACCTGTTGCCTCAAAGCGTTCGAACAGAAGCTGAACTTATTGCAGAGACAGATATTTCACCTCCAGCGCAGCCAGGGAGTTACTTCTGCAAGGAAATAAATGCAGAAATATCTGCAGAAGTTACTCCGAAAGCACACAGAGCCTCAAAGTCGAATAAGACTCCCATCAAGTTTTAAATTCATTATTGTAAACATTAATACAGTAGTCCACCTGTTCACTTCTCCATCGAGCCCCTTAAAGGGCCGAGAAGTCATTTAATCTGTATTAATGACCTTTGAGATATTTTTGGTTCTCACCTCCTCAACCTTCTATAAATACTGCTGTAGAAGATGAGAAATTGTTGGTTGTTGGCTGCTGTTTGATCACAAGTTGTAACATTGAAACTCTCTAAAATAAATACACGAGTCTGTTGAAGTTGAAAAAAAATTGAAGTCTTGGATGTCTTGATAATGCTGTTGCATGCCCGTTCCTGAGAAGGCTTTATCATTGGATTCATGAGCCTGGTTGTTGGTGAAGTATTCTAACTGTTTAATGTTTTCTCCTATTTTCATTATGTTTCATAATCTCTTACTACAGTAGGTTGAAAGTTTTAGGCTAAGAAATGACTCCTGGAAGCACCTTAGACCTGTTCATCCTTCACTGTTTTATGTTTTCTTCTGCTGAAGTATTTTAGAGGCTTTAAACCTTCTCTTTAGTCTTCATGCTTGTTTATTTCCTCGATAGCTCAAATAGTTGGTTTCAGCATGATTTATGGTTCTCCCTGCTTGTCTGCCATCACTTGAAAGCTATTATTGAAGTCTCCCTTTGAAGTACCATTGTCTTAAGTTAATCAAAGAGGTCGGTTTTGATCTTACCCTTTGCCCCTTGAACAAGTGGTTTTGAAGGTCTTTATAGTCGCAAGCATAGATGTTATTTAGGTGTCTCTTTCTAACAGAATGCAATTATCGGTGAATCTTTTATGTTTTATAAGTCATTTGAAATAAAATCTTTGAGGAAATAGGTTGTTCCCCGAATCTTAGATTTCATTTTAAAAGTTGTTTTGAAGTCATTATTTGCTTGAAGAGTGATTTTTAGAAGTCATGTTTAGCCCTGTCTATCAAATAGCTCTTTATTGTTCAATTAGTGTTTTCAATTCCCCTTTGTTGAGAATTAAACTCTCTTTCCAAATCATTGATGTCCATCTCATTCCAAAACCAAAGGATCTTGCGGCCAAGTTAGATTTGCCCTTTGATATCCCATATCCATTGATAAGTTTTTCATGACTTTATTGACCTAATAGCCCAATGAACTGATACTGCTTCTCTGCCTATTTCCTAGACCTTTCATATTCTGCTGTATCAACTCAACCCAACCAAACAAACACCCGCACTTAATAACTAGTCTAAAATCCATAATCAAAGCAAACAAGATAAACCTTTGCAAACAAATATTTGAGAGATCCCTCTCTGAGAACAGGAGGACTAGATCCTGGAACTCTAAAGATTGGTTCTGATGTTGCCTTGTCTTTTGATTTTCCAAACTGTCAAAACACGGGATACCAACAGGATGGTTTCAATCTACATTTGGCACATGTGATATAATATTAAATGTTTTTTTTCTGGATAGTTGAACTACAATTGGATGGAATGTCAAGTAATGTTGTGATATAATCAAAAAGTTTTTAAAACCCAAGTTTTGGATGGTTGAAGTACATTAATCATGTGAAGTAATGTTGTGATATAATCAAAAAGTTTTTAATACTAAGTTTTGAAGTAATGTTTTGATATAATGTTAAATGTTTTGATCTAAGTTTTGGATGGTTTCAATTTCTATTCAGCCTATGGAAGACTCCCATGTGAAGTATTGTTTTGATTTTAATCAAAAAGAGTAAAGAAGTAGTTATATGTAAATCCCTTTAATTTTGATTTAATGTTAAATGTTTTGATCTAAGTTTTGGATGGTTTCAATCTACATTTGGCCTATGGAAGACTCCCATGCGTAGACATCGGATGCATTTCAGAAGGGGAGGTGGGGGTAGAGGTGGAGGGGGCAAGAGTGCTGGCTCTCGCCTGCCTCTTTCAATCCATGACATAGGTAGCCACCCTCCTTCGGCAAGCAATGTCGCACAATTTCACTTCACCAGCGCTATGGTCAGACCTCGAATTACGACGACCATTTCTGTCTTTTTTCAGGAGGAGCCGCAAGATGAAGGTGCCTCTGGTTCCAGGAAGCGATGGAGAAAGTCCACCATCCCAACCCATTAGCCCCAAGACACCAAGAAGTCAACAGCTCTTCTAGTCAAATCCGGCTCGACGAGCTCCAACAGCGATGGTGCAAGCAGTGGCAGCTCGGCCTGTGTGGAGAAAAATCTCAAAGACGACTTTGGCTCCTCTTCCACTTTGGAGAGCTCCTCCTAGCACTCCAAGGGAGTAGATGATGATCTGGAGGACTACAGTTGTCCAATTGTGGAGGAGAATCCTCCTACACACATCAATAGCTAGCCTGATGTCAGGTCCTCTTTAGCTTTTTTGAACTTTTGTCATGTTTTGCAATCACTGTGCTTCTGAACACTCTATGTCTTATGGTTTCCCGATATTGGGCAGCATCTTCTGGGCTGGTTTCCTGATTATGGGCAGTCCCTTTTCTGTTTTTTTTATTCAGACCCCCTCTGGTGTTGGCTAGTTAGGCAACCCAGGAGACAGGTCTTGCTATGTACATTATGTTCAATATCAATAGATTAAAACAACTTAGAAAAAATATATATATAATGTTAAATGTTTTGATCTAAGTTTTGGATGGTTTCAATTTACATTTGGCCTAGATGGAAGACTCCCATGTGAAGTATTTTTTTGATTTAGTAAAAAAGAGTAAAGAAGTAGTTATATGTAAATCCCTTTAATTTTTATTTAATGTTATTTGTTAAATGTTTTGATCTAAGTTTTGGATGGTTTCAATCTACATTTTGCCTATGGAAGACTCCCATGTGAAGTATTGTTTTGATTTAATCAAAAAGAGTAAAGTAGTTATATTTAAATCCCTTTAATTTTGATTTAATGTTAAATGTTAAATGTTTTGATATTTAATGTTAAATGTTTTGATCTAAGTTTTGGATGGTTTCAATCTACATTTGGCCTATGGAAGACTCTCATGTGAAGTATTGTTTTGATTTAATCAAAAAGATTAAATAAGTTGTACATTATCCCTTTAATTTTGATTTAATGTTAAATGTTAAATGTTTTGATCTAAGTTTTGGATGGTTTCAATCTACATTTGGCCTAGATGGAAGACTCCCATGTGAAGTATTGTTTTGATTTAATCAAAAAGTTTTTAAAATTCAAGTTTTGGATGGTTGAAGTACATTTGGCATCTTAAGATTGCTTTTGATCTCTACATACTCTTGTTTGAGTGAAAAAATTTCCAATAGGAAGAACATAGCTTTTCAATGCAACTAACCATATCAATTCAGCTCTAATTGAAAAAAAAAGTAAAGAAGTAGATATATATAAATCCATTTAATTTTTATTGGAAATATAAGAAGTACATATATGTTTGTTCAATTTGGGTCAATGTCATTAATGCACTCAAATAGGTATCCTTGTTGATTTATTAATTGGTAAATTGATGACATTCAATTAATTGCATTCTAGAACATAGAACATATCCGACCATTGGACAGACAAATTTTGTACTAGATCATTTTTCATCAATGGACATAGTAAAACTACTTGAACAATTAATTGCATTCTAAAACATATATATCCAATACATGAAACATTTTTCATCAATGCACATTGAACATATCCGACCATTGGATAGACAAATTTTGTACTAGATTTTCGATCAGGAATAGAGATGTGAGTCAAAGCACGTGCATGTACCAAAACAATTTGTAGATGTGAAAACACTTGCACAAATAACATAAGCAGCTCAATTTTTAGTTGAGTACTAGAAGTTCTAAAAAATATTTAATCCAAAGAGAATAAATTGTTGGGCAGTTCAATCAAAAAAATTCCAATGGAATGCCATCTTCAATAATCCGTTCATGATCGGATTTTGGCATTTTCCATTTCTTAATTTTCATTTTTTTCTTTGATTAAACCTCTATCAACTTTATGCATGCTGCACACACCAAGTGACTATTTTGACAACTTATGAAATCAAGTTTATAGTCTTCAAAGTAAACAAAATCCCCACTTTGATTAGTTTGTTTGAAAAAATAACCTTTCAATATAATATATCCTCTTTCATATTGAAATCCGTGATCATTATAGTGTTCTAATAATTTCATTTTTCGTTCAGTGCAACGTATCAAATAATACTTCACATTTTCATCATTGCCAATAGGTGCAATTACAGCAAAAAAATCTCCTGCACAATAAAACAAACTTAACAAAATTATACATATTTAAATTTATTTCTAGATCTTTAAATCATTAGAAAGCAATTCAAATGTTACCTTCTCTAACAAGATCAGAAACTTGATCACCATCGGATGATATTGTAGTTTCCTCTGATTTCATTTCTTCAAACATTGCAACAGACATTTTGCCCTTTGTATTTAGCTCTGTATGTTTCCAATCATTTACATACATTTTGTTTTCACAAACATCATTGGATTTTGTGTTGTCTATGCAAACATGACAAAAACAAGAATATTTTCTTTTATCCAATGCAAACACATTTCTGGATGACTTTGTTTTAATTGAATGCAATTTTCGAGTCCCTTTTATTGTTTCAATGTCATTTCCAATTGATCTATCTACGTCTTCGATCCCAATATGCCAGAAAAACCTTTATATGGAAAATTAAAAGAAGAATTTGTAAATATGATATCAAAATACAATCAAAGATAATCATTGCAAGATAAATGTACAATGTTTAAAATTAGATTTCCAATAAAAATTAAATTGAATGTACCTTTGCACTTCCCTTGATGGGTTAGTCTCATGGCTTAGAGCAGCGATGCACCATTGAACAACTTCTTTAGCGTTCACAAGTTGGCTTGCAGAGGGGTTCATTTGATATCTTCGAAGTGCTCGTTTTATGCATGCTCCTGCACCGTCATGTTCTCCTTTTCCATGGCCAGTCTCAAAGAAATTCCAACAATGTTTAATGCAGGTTTTCTTATGAAGACAACACAACCAAAATAATGATCGTGCAGATTTGAATTGACCTGCGCATCCGTCTGACCATATCCAATGTTCATTGAATGTTATTCCACGATTTTTCAAGGAATCATAAATTTTTCCAAAACAATGTTGTACAAAATATGTATCATGTGTACGATCGTCACTGATATAAAAGTGATATTATTTAATGATCTGTTGATTTCCACTCGTGCTTTCTATTTGATCGACGCTTTTTTCAGCATGTCTATATAGAATATGGACAAGCATGGAGACTTGGTCAGAATGATAGTATTCACTCTGAATTTCTTTTTGTGGAACAAATGTGTAGTTTTCTGCAAAATCAATCACTGAAAAAATAGTCCCTGGTGGAAAAAATTCACGAGATTTTTTGAATTGTAAGTCTTGCCATCGAGCTCTATGGGAATGCTTGGTGTATTTCTAAATTTCTGCCTCAAACTTTCTCAAAAAGTCTATCACAAAAATTTCGTCTTCTCGTAATTCAATTCTTTTAACACTATTTGCACCTTGAATCGATGTATGGATATATTCATATCTCTTCCATTTCACTTTCATGTTGGACAATGATTGATCATTTATATCAGTACGATATTTTTTTTGAAATTTAGTCAAATTTCCACATCCATCGCATTTTTTACAACCAACACATTTCTTTTTGTAAAATAGTTCATCACTTTCTCTTTCACATAGAATTTGAGATATGAAATCACAGATAGTGGAAGGAGGAGGTGAATCATTCCATAACGTTCTACCAAAATAAGGAATGTGTCATAATATAACTCAAATTCCACATGATAACGACAACAAGAAGTTTCGCGTACGGTGATAGGTTTTACATACCATGGTTTTTGTTGAACAAAAGCACTGACTGAAATATGAATTTCATGATTTTCTTCTTTGAACTTATTGAATAACTCTATTTGAGTGGTTTCCAAGAAATATTTTTCATGTTCTTCGTACTGATTTCGTGCTATTCTTCTTCACATCACATGCTTTGCAGTTGGCGAAGCACGCGAATTGTTCTTCCAATATTCATATATTATTTTTTTAACATTTTCTCCAAGTCTATCTTTGTTTGGTTGCCTATAAATAGCTCTCCAACAAGCGAGTTCATCATTTACATCTATTTGTAGCTGAAATTTCTGATGTTTGTGCAAGGTTTTTCGCAAGGTTCCTAATTCTCATGCCATAGATGTTACCAAACGATTCTCTTCAGTACTTGATGAAACCATTGCCATATGTATTCCTCTACGTACAATTGAAACATTTTTCTATCTAGATCTCCTAATTGAATTTATAGCACTACTTATATTTTGTATCACATTTTCCTTCATTTTTTTATCTTTGGTTGATTTTCGAATACCCATTAGTGTCGTAGCTTCTTTTAATTTCCTTAATGATAGGAGACCTTTCAACATTTGAGCTTGAACTGTCACCTGCTCCTTTATGAAATACATTTCAAAAATGCGGTTAAAACGATATCGTATATAATGGTCAGGTTTTTTATCTCCATATGTGTGAGTGTCAACATTTTCTAACATCTCATCATCGACACTAATTTCATCTGTACATATTCGGATAAATAGTACATAATAAGTTTACATATTCAATAAATAACTAAATTAATAAATATATGTATAATTTCAATAATATATGCATGTGTTCAATATATATATATATATATATGTACATACCTTGTGATTCAATTTCTTCACTTGAATTTCTTTCAATATTTTCACCATCTTCAATCATTGGTTCAATATCTCTTTCACTTTCTCTTTCAAAATTTTGTATCTCATCATCAATGTTTTGAGGAATATCTCTCTCTGTTTACATTGCAAAATATTTTTCAAATTAGCTCATCAAATAAAAATTAAGTTTCACATTTTACACTAGGAAAATTTTAAATATATCAATAGATCATAATATTTACATTTACATACCTGCTTCAATTTCTAGTTGAAGTTGATTTTCCCCTTCAATATTTAAGAGTGCTTCTATCTTTCTTTTTCCAGACTGTCTCGTCTCTTCTCTACGTTCCTCAGGGTCGTCTCTTCTCGAGGCTTCCATTAGACATAAATTCAAACACAAATTCTTTGAAATCAATGTTGCAATATGAGGTTATGATTCTCACCATAATTTAATGTCGAACCTTTTTTAAGACACTACATGTAGCTCTAAAACTCTTTTCAACATTGCCTTTTAGTAATTGGAAAAAATTCACAACAACGAGTGTGCCATCACTCAAAATTCCTTTATAGATTGAGCCAAAATTCCCTGCTCCCAACAAGTTGGCCTCAGAAAATCCATTAGTTGTTATGTGAAGCTCTTGATATGAGATCCTTTTGTGCTCTAACTTTTGCAAAGTGGCTTGTGAGAAATCAAATTTTTGCATAGGCATATTCCTTTTCAAAAGGAATCCCAAAAGTAAGCAACATAGTATAAAAGCAGTAGCTCCACTCACTCACAGTATCACTCTATTGACAAATTCAAAATGACCTCTTGGGGTTTGACATGTAGGTAATTGAAATGCTTATGGTCCACAAAGGCTAGGATTTCCAATTGAGGAAATGACAATTGTTCTATTTGCAAAAAACCCTCCTATAATTTCTCTGTGAAATCGTTGAACGACAAATTCAACCTTTGAAACATTTTTAAATTCTTGAAAGTGACCACTAGTATTGCACCTGATAAAGAGTTGGAAGAGAGATCCAAGTTTGCAACCATTGAATCTATTTAAGTGAAAACAAATTTATAAGAAAAAAAAAAGAAGGAAAAAAAGCATGTTTGTAGCATTGCCACTAAAGTTGATTGTTACTCAAATATAATCTTTGAGAAGAGATAACTTACGCAACTCTATAGGAACACTTCCACTTGACTTGTTAACACTTAACACAATTTCTACTAGATTAGAATGATTTCCAATAAAGTTTGGTATATATCCACTAAGTTGATTTGCCCCTAAATTGAGAAGTTCTAAGTTAAACATATTCAACAAAGAACCTGACAAAACATTTTCGGAAAGAGAAAGTCCTTGCAAACGGGTGAGGCTATCCAATTCTTGTGGAATATGACCGTTATGTTTGTTTTTAGCGAAACTCAAACGAACGAAAGATGAAAGGGATTGGTGATCATTGAAAGAGATTGATTTTCAAATGAAATAACGATAAAAGGGATTGGGAATATGACCGGTAGGGTGAGATTTTTGAATGCCACCAGGGATTGTTTATCATTGTGAAAAGAGTGGGCATGGGCGAAGGAAAAAATGAGGAGAAGAGAAACAAGAAGACGTAGTATTGTGGAGCAACTCAACTCTGCGTTGTGAAGAATAAGTAGGGTCATGAACAACGTAGAGAGGGGAGCGTAGTCCGTCCTCTTGAATGGAAAAAAAGAGAGTAGTATGGGTATGCGTGGAGAAGTATTTATAAAGGGAAAAAAAGAGAGAAATCGCGTGTTTTAGTACCGTGGAAAAATTCAAAAAAGAGAGAAACCACATATTTCGCGTTCGTGAAGAAGACGTAGTAGTGTGGGGCAACTCAACTCGGCGTTGTGAAGAAGATGTAGAGTCGTGAACACCTAAAGTTGCAGTGGGTGTACAGTGTAAACGTAAAGAAGGGACAAAGGCATCAATCATCAGTTCGTCCTCTTTTTAGAAATAAAGAAATAACTAGCAATAACTAGCAATTGCACCGGGGTGCAAAGGAATGCCAGATAGAGGAGATGTGAATCATTTTGTGCTATATGAGGGGTAAAAACTGAATTGTGATTTAACAGAAGAAAATCCAATGCTAAACAGATAATCATAAATGGTAAGTAGAAATATGATCACCTAAGGTGGAAAGCCTATAGCTATTAATGTCTCGATTCTTTTCACGTTCAAACTATCTATACTGTATACTAAAGAAGCAACCTGATGCCATGTCACAAACTAGCCATTCAATTGGCCTGCACATCCTTGAGACTGATGGAATCCTCATATATGAAGAAGGCAATGAGACCTTGATGTGAAATTCCCGTATTTTCTCTGACTGTCCTTGATGTTATGTCTGGGTGGTCGAATTGAGTGTGCTCATTTTGATTTGCAGAAGGCCGAATAGGATGAGCCAACCCATTATCATACGTTGTTTGCCCATAGAACCTTTAAGTTTGTCTAAGGCGGCAAACCCTGCCCGTGTGGTTCATCATCAAGACAAGATGGAGAATCTGATCAAGTAACCTCTTTAAATAGAAAGTATAGCTCCTACTTTCCGTTTCTAAAATAACGGCTAGATTGCCTCAAATAATAAAAATTAATTTATTTTATTTTAAAAAGAGTAAACCAAATGATCAAATTTTATAATTTGAATTTTAAATATTTATATTTATTTTAATAAAAATAATAATTTTTAATTTAATATTATTAAATTGTAATTTATGTAATTTTATTTTTATTTCATTTTATTTATTTATTTGTTTATTTATTTATTTATTAATCTTTACTTTATTTTATTTCTATTTATTTTTATTTTTTAATTAAGAATTTTTTTTATCTATTTTATTTTTAATTTTAATTTTATCTTTATTTTATTTTATTTCTATTTATTTATTCATATTTTATTTAATTAATTAATTAATTAATTTTTTTTTTAATCTTTTCTTATCATAGCATTTAATTATTAAAAATAAAATAAATATATAAATTCAAACTTTAAATATTATTTAATTACTTTTAACATTTAATTTATTCGATAATAATAAAAACAAATGAATATCCTTTGAATAATGCACCGAGGCTATGTCCCTCTTTTATAAAGCACTCAAATATTAATAGAAATCCTCCCCTTGTAAACTGTATTAAAAGGCAATATCCTCTCATTATATTTTGATGTTCGAACTTCTTAGACCATAACCCCAAGCAATAACAAGTATATGCCCTCCCGAAAGGCTCACGACGAACTTTAGTTTAATAAGCATTGACCAAACCTTAGAGTTAAAACCCTAAGTCTTATCATGTCATTAGATCATTAATATGGGATCACTACATACCTTAATTTTAATACCGCGGACATCAATCGACGATACCATAGACACTTTCACATATTCATTAAAATGCCATTATGCATGAATGTCTGCCATATATATATATCCCGAACCTAACTATAAGGCTAGCGCCAATATAATGTTCGAGCCCACCTATTAACAATCCTCTCGCATCTGACGGCTGGAGGAGTATCGCGTTGATTGGGGCGATCCAACGAGTAGGGTGGAGTTTCACATTTTTTTTGATGCCGAACTTTAGCACGTCAAATTCATGCGATGAGGGCAGTATTGCCCCAATGACGTGGCACGATCTAATAGGATCAGGTTTTTTTCTTGTGGTTTCACCTCCGGGCAAGGGCAGTGCGAAATAGGCGAGTTTGTTCCCAAAACCACCCGACTATAACCTTCAGTTCCACGTTCACCTCTTGGTTCCGTTCCTTCTACGCTCCAGGTTCCATCTTCTGCGTTCACTTACTCTTCAGTACGCTTCCCTTAGCGTAGTTCTCTTCACACGTTTTCTGCACAAAATGGGTAAGCCAACGAACTGTGTGTTGAAGTCTCGCTCCAGTCCTCCCCTATGCTGGTCCTTAACATGAATTGTATTCCATTCTGGCTTTAAAACCCTCCAACATACATTCAACGTATAGCTCAACGCTAGTTCCCATTTCCGTCTCAATTCTTTGCTTCGGCTTCAGGAATTCGAGTACAACCAAGGTTTGACCTGAAGGGATTTGCACTATAACAAAATTACAATACAACTGCCCCTCCTTTTACGTGGGGATTTCTTCTCCGTTCCGTCTTCAAGGCTGACCGTAAGGAAGGTCTACCATCAGTTATACACAATCGTTCTATAATGGCATTATTCAGAAATTTAAAAGGTTGAATTGGTTTGACAGTCCTATCATAGTTTATCCAGTGCTCCAACATCCCTTAATATAGTGAGACTCAAACATGATTTCTAACCCGAACCCTTTTCTCTTGAGCACTGCAAATCGAAGCCCTACGCGGCGGTCCACAACGCCCATCTCCGTGACCTCGGACAGAGACAGACAGTAGGAAAACATTCGTGAAAATCATGCTAACAGGCTAACCAACAGATGAAAAACACGTGGAAAAATTTGATTAGTGCAAAGGGCGGTACGGTATTTCTCCTATTGGATGGAGTGAGTAGTGTTTGCTCAGCCCACTCCAGCAAAAAAAACACCTCCGGCGTAAATATCTTTATATAAGGTTTTTTGTGGGGTAAAAAAATCATCCAAGAACTCAATCGTGAAAACCTTGGGCTTTAACAATGCATCCAAATCTTGGATGTAAGTAAATATGAAATTGCAGTAATATTCCAAATTTGACTTTCAACAAAGTAAATCTGAAATCACGACAGTAGTAATATTCGCGATTTTACTTCCAACAACTCCCCTTTGGGTTAGTTGACCTTAAATATTATTTTTTATTTACAGGTGACCGTTGGAAAGAAGCGCGCTCACCCAATTCAATTCAATGGAAAACTCCTGTTATTTAGAACTATCAACTCCATTTTGTCCTCCCTTTCATGGCAGGAGTTTTTAATTGCTGTTATTGCCATTGCCCTGATATGGATCTGTCAAAAATGTCTGCAGCAGGCAAAATATAGCTTGAAGATGAAAGCCCTCAGAATTTGGAGCCCCAAAATTCTGCGATGGAACTGTTGCCATCCAAATCAAAGCGTAAATGAGCAGGACAGTCCGACCATGAAAGTGAGGAGAAGAGGCTGAGAAAGTGGCAAGTAACAATAAGACTTACAGACTGGAAGCGCTGCTTGAAAAAACAGAGCCCACAAATCCTCAAGAGGAGTATCAGGGATAGAATTCCAGATTGGCTTCGGGGTGTTGTTTGGCAATTCATTTCAGGGGGGCGGGAACTCTTTTTAGCAAACCCTGGAATTTACCAACTCCTCCTATCCACTGAAACTTCTGATTCATTAGAGAAGCTTATCATGAAAGACATTCATCGCACCTTGCCCTCACAAGAATTATTTCAAATGATAGACGGGCCCGGAAAAAGATATCTGCACAATTTGTTGAAGGCCTACTCTGTGTATGACAGGGATGTGGGGTATACACAGGGGATGAATTTCATAGCGGGCATGATTCTGTTTCACATGAATGAGGATGAAGAGGCATTTTGGGTAATGGCGGCTCTGCTCAAGGGCGCTGTGAATATGCCAATGCAAGGTTTGTATTTGGAAGGCCTACCTCTATTACACCAATATCTGTTTGAGTTTGAAGTTCTGGTGAATGAAGAGTTGCCTGAGCTGGGTAGGCATTTTCAGAACCAAATGCTCACACCCTGCATGTATGCTAGCGGGTGGTTTATGACTGTTTTCTGTACAGATTTGCCTCTGCCATTGGCTGTTAGGATTTGGGACATTTTGGTCTATAAGGGCGCGCAAAAAACTATTTTGCAAGTGGGTTTGGAGCTGCTCAGGCACTTTGAAGATGATTTGTTGAAATTTCCCTTCGAGGGCCTGTTACAGTTCCTGCGACGCTTTCCTGAGGAGAGTTTGGATCCCGACATCATATTCTGCCAATAGTGAAAGTACCTTATCAGAAAAATGCATGGAAAAGCTTTGGAAAAGGCCCAAGTCTGGTTAACAGCAAGTTAACACGTGGAAAAATTTGATTAGTGCGAAGGGCAGTACGGTATTTCT
This sequence comes from Pinus albicaulis, assembly GCA_034641835.2. Lineage (NCBI taxonomy): Eukaryota > Viridiplantae > Streptophyta > Pinopsida > Pinales > Pinaceae > Pinus > Pinus albicaulis. Next base: position 102,874 of record JAXQQM020081382.1, read on the forward strand.
CCTATTGGCTGGAGTGAGCAGTGTTTGCTCAGCCCACTCCAGCAAAGAAAATGCCTCCGGCTTAAATATAGTAACAAATTAAATGTCACACCCATCATTAGTAAAACAGTCTTCTAGCTCAGCTCAGGAGGCGAGTAACAAATTAAATGTCACATCTATCATTAGTAAAACAGTCTCCTAGCTAAGTAGAGGAGGGGAGAATTAACGGTATTGTGGTATTGCATTATAATTTGTATTGTGGAGTTGAGTTTTTTACAATTTGATGGATTGAAAGTCATGTTATGTAATTTATATTCGACTCAATTTATTTTGTAAAGATTCTCATTAAAATATAAATAAACAGCTTTGAGTATATTAAAATATCAAGAGAGAATATAATAATATATTAATGTTAATTTAATTTTTATCCAGGTTATTATTATATATAATAATGATGATGTAAATAATTATTATTTATTTCTATTAATTTGAAATAATTGAATTTTAAGAAAAATAATAAAATAATAAGTAATTTATTTTAATATTTTGTGTTTATGATTAATAAGTTTGGAGAGATTTTTGTATCTTTTTCTTTAGTTTTCAAAAATTAATAATTTATGCAAACTAATGTTATTATTGTTGGGTGTGGAGTCTGATTATTTTCTTTATTTAGATGTAGCGGCTTGATTATAATTTTTATCCAGGTTATTATTATATATAATAATGATGATGATGTAAATAATTATTATCTATTTATATTAATTTTGAATAGTTGAATTTAAAGAAAAATAAAAAATAAAAAATAATAAGTAATTTATTTTAACATTTTGTGTTTATGATTAATAAGTTTGGAGAGATTTTTGTATTTTTTTCTTTAGTTTATAAAAATTAATAATTTATGCTGTGTTGGACCCTTGTCCTTAACGGGGCGACAATGTCGCTCGTCATTTGATCACTGCCCGCGGGGTCTAGGGGGGGCAGTGACGACCTTTTGGAGCCCCCCCATAGCAGGGGGTTTCAGGGGCAAGACCCCCGAAGCTAAAAACATATGTAAAGTTTCCTTGTAAAATACTGTAATTTTGTAGTCAATCTGGGCCGTTCATTAGGCAGATGATCTGATGGTATAATTTATGTTTAATTTAGGGTTTTTTTTCCCTAGAAGGCAACCACTCTATTGTATGAGGGTATTGTATTGCGTATGTGTATGGTGTGTATACTCTGAGCAAGAAATAACAAGGGGGGCTGTGTGAGAGAGTAGAGGATATTACAACAGATTTGTTGTAGGTTGTGTCTCTTCATTTTGATGGATAATAGAAAGGAAGGACTGGTTGTTTCTGTGGACGTAGCCCAAGTTGGGTGAACCACATATATATGTGTCTTTCTTGCTTTATATTTTATCTGTGTTTGTGTTTCCGCATATTTTATGCGCTCCATTGCTCTGTAATATATAATTTTCTAACAATTGCAAACACATATGTTAGGCATGAGATCAAGTCAAAGTTCTTAGTACCTATGGTATTGTAATGAAATATTTATATATATATGGGGGTGTGAGTAGAAAGTAATTAGGGGTGAGAAAAAATGAAGCTAGTGAATTGTATGAAGATTTTCATTGTGATAATAAAAATTTACTAAACCCTTTTCTCGTGGTTTTTCCCCAAAATGGGGTTTTCCACTTAAATTTGGTGTTTTGTGTCTAAGTAATATATATATATTTTTTTATAATAAATCTTGTTTCCCTTGTGTTGAATGTTTTATTGTTCAGTTATGGAGGACATATTGATTTTAAAGGATTAATATTTTTCAGTTGAGGGAGTAGCGAAGAAGTCCTCATTGATGATGGACGAATAATGGAATAAGTTGGACAGAAAATCCATCGCCACAATCCGTCAGTATTTGGAAAGAACATGTATTTCAATGTCACTGGAGAGAACATAACAAAATGATTATGGAAAAAGTTTGCATGATCTATATGAGAAGAACAGGACATCGAACGAAGTCTTCTTAATGAAGAAGTTGTGCAATCTCAAGATGAAGGAAGGTGCTTTAGTGGGGGAGCATTTGAACAAGTTTAATATAATCACAAGTGAACTTGCCTTTGTCAAAACTATTTTGGATGATGAGTTTAGAGTCATCTTATTATCGTGCTCTATGCCAGATGGTTGGGAGAAGTTAATAGTAGCTATCAACACTTCAGCACCTACAAGGACCGTGAAGTTTGATGACATCAGTCGTAGTTTACTGAACGGGGAGTTGTGTCACAAACCAATTGCACAAAACCAAGGAGAAGAAGCTCTAGTCTTAGCTGATCATGGAAGGAAAATTGAATGTGGTAGAAGAGCATTCAAAATCAAGAGGTAGATCGAAATAAAGAACATGAAGACTCACTAGTATTCATTGTGGAAGAGTGGGATATAAGAAAAAGGATTGTTGGTTTTGGAAGAAGGAACAGAAGGAGCAGAAGGAACATAAATAAATCAACACAAATAAGAATCAAGCAATAGAAAGGAAGGTGAAACCACTATTGTAGCTTTTAAAAGTGATGTTTTATTTACTATTTTAGTAGAATAAGTTTGTTTATATATTTATAGCAGTAGCATTGATTGTGTACTTGAATATGGAGCATCTAACCATGTGACCCCATGTAAAAATAATTTTGTTACATATGAAGAAGTTGATCATGGTAGAGTACATTTAGGAAATAATGTTTTTTGTAATATTACTGAAGTGAGAGATGTCCAAATCAAGACAAATGATGGACAAGGTATCTTGCCGAAACAGATTAGGCATGTCCTAGAGATATTTAAGAGTTTGATCTCTATGGGACGATTGGCTGATGAAGGCTACTTAAAAACCTTTAGTAATTGTGGTTGGAAAATTACTAAAGGGTCATTGGTGTTGGCTAAAGGATCCAAGAGAGGAACCTTGTATACAATGAGGGAAACAACAGAGATACAGGATGTAGTTGTTGTTGCAAAAGAAGAAAACTTGGTGGAGTTATGGCATAAGCGCTTGGGTCACATGAGTGAAAAGGGCCTAAGATTTCTTGTTGGTAAAAATATACTTCTAGGTTTGAAATCCTATGAAATTGATCTTTGTGAACATTATATGTGCGGTAGGAAAATAAAGATTTCATTTATGAGAGGTGGTCATGAAAGGAAAATAAATATGTTAGAATTAATACACTCTTATGTGTTTGGGCTACTGAATTTTAAGTATTTAGGCGGAGCCTCATATTTTTTTACATTCATAGATGATGCATCCAAGAAGTTTTGGGACTACCCTATGAAAATTAAAGGTGAGGTATTTGATATATTTCAAAATTTTCATGTTGTTGTTAAAAGGGAGACTAATAAATTGCTCAAGTATTTGGGAACATATAATGGTGGGGAGTATTGCTCTAATGCATTCAAGAATTATTGTAATAATTTTGGCATTAAACACGAGAAGACAATTCTTGGTCCTCCACAACAAAATGGTACTGCAGAAAGGATGAATCACACTATTATGGAGAAGGTGAGGAGTATGTTGTCAAATTCTAGATTGGAAAAACTTTTTTGGGTAAAAGCAATAAGGACAACTTGTTACTTCATCAATCACTCACCTTCTACAATCCTAGACGGTGGTATTTGTGAAGAAGTTTGGACAGGTAAAAAGGTAAATTATTCTCACCTTTTTTTTTTGTATGTGAAGCATTTATGCATATTCCGAAAAAGCATAGAAGCAAATTAGATAAATCTAGGAAGTGTGTTTTTATGGTATATGTGAATGATGAGTTTGGTTACCACCTATGGGATCCAATTAATCTGATCCAGGTGGATATTGGTGTCCAAAAGCCTATTCCACTTGGACCCCCACCATCATTTCTTTCAGTTTTTCAGTTTCATTAATTGTGGCACAATTTACTATTTTTGGGAGTTTTTTGGGTCCTGAACATCCGGAGCCATTTTGAGGCCCTAAATGACATTTTTTTTTAGGAAATTGACCTTCAAAAAATGTGAGTTTTGAACTTGAAATTCATTTTTGATAATTTAGTCCTCGGATAGATCTTTCTAACGAGGTATTGTGTGCGTCAAACGAAGATCGTATGCCAAAGTTACGACCCCGAGAAATTGATGTACGAATTTACCCCAACTGGGCCCATAGCTTTGCTTTTCATCTCCTAGGGTTAGGTTTTTGGATGTTTATGGCTTTCCATTGTTTCTTAATAATAAATATGCCTTGGAGCCCCAGTGTAACATAGTTCAGAGGCATGTAGCTACGACATATCTTCTCATAGATAAGCTACCATCGCCCTAGCTAGTTTATGTCCATTCTGTCTGTAAGCATATTTCAATTATTTGATATTAATGAAATGCAGTTTTATATATGCTACATCTCTGCATTTATGTTTATTTCTGTATTTTATTGCATTCCTACATAAATCCAGATCATAATCACAAAATTGTTAGAAACAAGGATGTAATATTTAATGAATTTGAGATGTATCAAAGGCATGTAGGTGGAACAAAGGTTAAGAAAATTGTTGACATGTTTATAGAATGACAATAAAATATCCCACCATTGGAAGAATCTTACCAAAAACTCAAGAATATGATAGACAATGAGAAGAAGAAAAATTGAAACTTGCCACACCCATTACAAGAGATTCAAGTGGAAAACACACCGCCACAGTTGGTTAACAGGTCTACTAGGCCTCAAAGCCATCACAAAGGTATCCACCCTCAAATTATATTTTTCTAACTGATGAAGGAGAACCTAATTGTTTTCGAGAAGCTTGTGGAGTGGAAAGTATAGAAAAGTGGAAGAAAGAAATGGAGTAAGAAATGGACTCTTTGTTGAAAAATAAAACTTGGGAGTTAGTGAAGCTTCCAAAAGGAAGAAATTCCCTACATAACACCTACAAAAAAAATGGGTATACAAGATTAAACAAGAGGGTGAGGAGAAGAAGGAAAGATACAAAGAAAGGTTGGTTGTGAAGGGATTTTCACAAAAGGAAGGTATTGGCTTTATAGAAAAAATTTCACCTGTTTTTAAAATTTCATCCATAAGAGTTATCCTTGGTATTACGATTGCTTTGGTCCTGGAATGTCAAAAATTAGATGTGAAGACAAATTTTCTTCATGGATAATTGAAGGAATATGTAACACCATCCTCCCACATTTAACCAATTTACTGACCTACCATGGTAAAGATGTGACGCAGAGTTACTGTGATATGATTCGGCCTCCTAGATCACCTTAAGGAAGTGGAACTGACATACCAACACTTTACATACCTTCCTGAGGTGCTACAAGACCCCAAAGATCCAACCAACCACTCTAGGTGCCAAACCCCGAAGTTGACTTAGATTTTTATTGAACTAGACCCCTAGTCGCTCCCATGACAAGCCCTCCAAGCAAATGAAAGCCTCCAGCCACTCCCATGACAAGCCATCTATGAGAATACAATTTTTTTCAGGCAGTTATGTGCCAACGACCCTGGATTCTGAGCCACTTTTTCAGGCCTGTGACTCAGGCATCTACCTAGACCTCCATTAAACTTACAGAAATGATAAATAACAATGAAACAAGGTTACAATTGAAAAAATGTGAATAAGGACTTGACCTGACCCCTAACATCTACAACAAGTCTTTCGTCAAACACATCATGAATATACAATCTACAGGTCATAACAAAAAATATGAACATAGGGGTCTCATACTTATCCGAGAATCGTTAAGAAGGACTGATGCTCCTTCATAATAGCTGTGATATCATCTATTAGGTCATACATTCATCATTCATTTATTTACTAATCAAAATAGGATGAGAGCCATGAATAAGAACTGTCATAAACCATGCTTATAACCAGGAAAATAATAACAATATAACAACCATTTAAGACACACAATAACAAGTAATTTTACACATAACAAACAAGAGGAAAAGACTTATTATTATCATATGCAAAAGGAAACCATGTCAGGGACTTCCACATACCACCTGACCATAGATTGGGCTGAACCAAATCTTTCTTTTATCCAATCACCCCAGTCCCATATTCCAAGCATGAATGTGGGACTCGCAACAAAACCCACCATGGCTTTCATAGGTTTTACTGTGTATCCTGCCAAGGGATTCATAGGACCAAATAATAAGCATACACTACATATTTTACTACAGTCGCACCATATATCAGTCAAGGGATCACTAGGTCTAAAAAAACATGGATGCCTTCGGATCTCTCCACCTGAACCATGAGTATTTTTCCATCTCTACCCTATGGGTTTTACCATGTATCCCGCCATTACTGGTCAAGGGATTCCTAGGCCCAATGAGAGCATTCACAATCAGGATTTACTGTGTATCCCGCCATTATCGATCAAGGGATTCCTAGGCTTTGTGATTTCCTGAGACCACCCCACTCAGTTTTGAAACCATCTGAAAATCCAGCTCAACCAAGTAAGAAAAAACACATCACACCATGGTTATACTAAAATGGCAAGGAAAGGCTGAAAACCACTATCACACCCGAAAAAACCCATGCCCATAACAACAAGAGAACCAAGAACACAAATGCATGTACCATGCATTCCAAAACTAGCAAGAAAATCACACATGCATCTTGATACCTACAAGTAATGCCATTGTAGTCGCTTTATCCCTCTCTTCCTTTCCTGATATTTCCTTCCCTACGCTTTCTTGTTTTTCCTTTTCCTTCCTTCCTCCAATGCTAGAGTGCTCCAAGAATACTCTAAGTGTATGAGAGCCTGAGAGAGTAGAGAGAATAGAGAGATAAATCCAAAATTAAACTAAAAAAAGGTTGTGAAATGATCCTCAGAATCCTTTTTGTTAATGATGCCTCTATTTTCTTCAATTTCTATTGTTTTTCCTTCATTTTTCTCCTCACATGCAACCTGTGACCTTTCATCTTCATTTTCTCTTATTTTCCATTATTTTCATAAATAAAATGCCAATTAATGCCTCTTGCCTTTCCAAATCCTTTGCCAATTTCCTTAGCCATAATAAACCAAATGAACACCCACACTAGGATGTTTTTCCCAACATTCATTTTGGAATTCGTGTCCCATGACCTTGGTTATTATTTTTCCTTTATTAAATTTATTGCATGGATTTTTTAGGGTTGTTATAGAACACTCTCCCTTGGGGGAACATTTTCCTTGATGTTCAATGATACCTATAACCAATAAAACCACTGAAAAACAAAAACATGTTTCCCATGGGGTTTTATAACTTAGCTTGACATAATATTTACATTGATCAATTTGTTGAAAAGAAAACCAACATGACAATCATAACAAATTAAGAAACATAACGACATGTGTTATGCAACTAGATCATAAAATAGAATAAAAGATAGATCAATGACTTAAAAATTATCCCCTTCGAGGGGGAAAACTCCTTTACATTACATAAATGACCAATTCATGGATGATTCAAATGAAAAAAACATCCTTTCTATATATAGGAGTCTAAGGGGTCACAATATAATCAAAGTCGGCATAATGTAAGGGAACAAAAATAACAATAGTGGGCTTCTATGGGGCACAATAATAACAATATGCAGACTACATGGGCAAAAAAATAACAATATGGGGTCTACACTAACAATAAAAATAAGGGGTTGCACTAGTATTATAGGGTCCTAACATACCCCCCTCATTCAAAAACGTGTTTTCCTCAACGCTTGAGTTATGTTTTTGTATAAAATTCTCATCCTCCCATGTGGAATATTCAACTGGTAAGTTCTTCCACTTGACGAGATACTCTGAAATTGATCAATTTCCTAGTTATCGAGTTCTTGTTTCCGTGACTGCTTCAGGTTCCAATATGACTTTTCCTTTCTCGTCAAGTTCTGGAAATATTTTTTGAACATGGAGCTTGTCACCTATAACCTCCTTTAAGAAATGAAACATGGAAAACTGAGTGCAATCGAGAAGATGCGGGAAGCTCCAATTTGTATGCCATAGTACCAATATTTTGCAACACCTTGTAAGGACCATAGTACTTTGGTGATGATTTTTTATCCTTATTAGCTTGCTTGTGGGACATTTTTTTGTATGGTTGTAGCTGTAAAAATACCCAGTCGCCTACATCAAAACCTATTTCGCTACGATGTTGATCTTCCTATTCTTTCATTTTATTTTGTGCCAAAGTGAGGTTATCCTTTAAGAGTTGGAGAACTTGTTGTTGATGCTCGATGTGATATTCCCCTACTTAAACCTTAGAATTTTCTCTTAAAGATGATGTGATGGAAGGTGGATGATATCCATAAAGTCCCTATGAGGACTTCAATCCTATACTCTAGAATATCATTTACCCTTATATTCAATTTTTGGAAGTCTTCAATGTGCTCTGCCATTGAACCCTTTTGTTTGAGATTTATCAATTGGCTAAAAAAGTTGTTTCTCTTTGTATCCTCACAATATGTTATCATTTCCTCTGTAAAAATTGACCAAGTGAAAAGTGGTTTACGAGAAAAAATCCATCGATACCATACAAACTGATTAGGTTCTAAATATAAAGTTGTAATGCGTATCTTTTGAGTGTGTTGCACATTATGGAGATCAAAATATTGCTCCATATGTAGTACCCATGTTATCGTATCCTTGCCATAAAAATTCCCCATATCGATATTTGGAATATGGTGGGTATTCAATCTAACATTAGAGTATATGAAATCATGATTAACATTTTTGTTCTCATCATGAGTTTTATCTAATACCTTTTCGCCATTAGGAAGCCTTTCTTGTAGCAACTTTGTCAAACCTTCCTTCAAACCTTCCATTTCTTCTTTTAAACCATCAATGTTGCCTTTTAAACTATCCATGTTTCCTTTTAAACCATCCATTTCACATTTTAGCTCATCTTTGACTGCTCTTTGTGAGAGCGAAATTTTTTGCACTTGGTCTCGTAAATTTGATATATCATGCTACAATTATTCTTCTTCATGTGTCATAGTAGAGATTTATAAGGGCTTAATGGGTGAAGAATTATTTTGTTTGGTAGGAATTTTAGAGCTTAATATTGATATATATTCTTCAATATGCCATTGGAATCACTTCGAACTGATTTTGCAAAAAAAACATTGTGCAATTTAAAAAACAGTACACACCTTTTTCTTTCTTTTAGGAGCTTGACCTTGCGATGGTTGTAACTTTGTAATTTCAGATCTCCAAGGTGTGAATTTTGTTCTTGTTTTAGCCCTATGAATCTTATTTCCAGTTCCACTAGTCAGGAAAATATTTGATTCTTTAATATAGAGTTATGTGAAATATCCCACGATGACCTGATTATGGATTGGTTCAGTAGAGCGAAGTTGTATGGGATGCCACATTTCACTGTTTCAATATTTGGCTCTGAAACTGCTACAGGGAAAATGACAGTGTGTGCAATTTCTTCCACTTTTTATAGAATTCAAATCTGATGCCTGAAATGAACTTTATGACGATTTTTCGTAGGTCACATGTTTGAGATGAAATTTAGGAGCCTGCAAAAACCCTAACTTCCTTGGATCATATCTCTGAAAATATAGCGAACCAAGATCTGAAATTTGTACACGAGGTTTAGAAATATTTTGTCTTGATGTTGTTGCAATTTCATCTTTTGAAGCTTCGTAGAAAAAAAATTATAACGAAAATACCAAGATGACCTGTTTGAAGAAGTGAAACCCTAGAATCCAAAACTCTGATACCAAATATTACGCAACCAACTCACAAAATAGAAGAAAATATAGATCAACGACTTAAAATTTATCCTCTTTGAGGGGGAATCTCCTTTACATTACATAAATGAACAATTATTTGATGTTTCAAATGAAAAAACCACCTTTCTATAGATAGGAGTCTAAGGGGTCACAATATAGGAGTCTGAGGGGTCACAATATAATTAGAGTCGACATAATGTAAGGGCACAACAATAACAATAGTGGGCTTCTATGGGGAACAATAATAACAATATGTGGACTATATGGGCACAATAATAAAAATAAGGTGATACACTAGTATTATAGGGACCTAACAACATGACACCCATACTTCTTATTGGAGCTTTATAACACAACTCATGGTGGTATTTACATCCATATACATATATACATATACAAAAAAACCAAACCAAAACATATACAAAAAGACACCCGCTCAACTAACGAATAGAGAATGATAAATAGCCTACATCTGTTCATCCATCTCCCATGTAGCTTCATTGGTCCCAAATTTCTTCCACTGCACTTAACCTGCTCAATTTCTAGGTTCCGTAGCATGAGCATATTTCTCTGAAAAATACAATGAGGTTCTGGATGGAATTCATCTTCTGGCTCCACCTCCAATACAAACTAGTCAATCGCATGATCAAAATGTTTAACATACTTCTTAAGCAATGACACATGGAAAACATCATGGACTTTGACTGTCGGAGGCAGTGCAAGTCGATAGGTTGTGCTGGTCCAATCCTCTCAAGAATCTTGAAAGGCCCACAAAATCGAGATGCCAACTTGGCACATGATCCAATTCCCAAGGATCTCTTCTTGGGTTTGATGCACAAGTACACCTATTCCCCAAACTGAAACTTCTTAAACATCCTATTATGATATGCATAACTCTTTTTTATCTTGTGTTGCCTTTAAATTCTTCTTGATAACCTACATTTCCTATTCCATCTCTAACAACATGTCCGGTCCTATAAATACCCTATTCACTAGATCACTCCAACTAATGGAAGTGTTACAACTCTTCCCATAAAGTTACTCTAACAGGCTCATCCTCAGAGACTCCTGATACCCATTGTTGTAAGCGAACTCAACCAGTGGAAGATGTTCTTCCCATTTTTTTTGTTGATGCATCAAATACATCCTCAACATGTCCTATAATATTGTATTGACCCTCTCTGTCTATCCATCTATCTGCGAATGATAAGTTTTTTTGAAGGCCAAATCTGTACCAAAACTTGCAAATAACTCATTCTATAATCTAGAGGTGAAATTAGCACTCCTGTCTCACACAAATTCTTCTGGAACACAATGCAATCTCACCACATTTCTGATGAAGATCTGTGCTACATCATTCACTAAGTAGATAGACTTTATTGGAATTAAATGTGCCACCTTTTTCAACCTATCATCCACAACCATAATAGAATCATGTTTTTTGGATGTCCTCAACAAACCTGTAATGAAATCCATGGAAATTCCCTCCTATTTCTACTATGGAATCAAAATCGGTTGTAGTAATCCATTTGGACGCTTACATTATGATTTTACTTATTGACAATCCAAGCATCTATCCACAAAATCTACCACTTCCTTCTTAATATTCAACCAATAATGGAACTTCTTCACCGTTTTCAATGTCTTTTGATATCCTGACTGACATGAATATGAATTAGCATGAAATTCCTTCAAGATAAGCTTCTTGAGGTCACTGTTGTTCGACACATATATCCTATCCCTAAATATGACTATACCATTTTCTATGAGACGATAATCCACATCCTGATCACATGTACCCTCTTGTAATCTGTGTATAAGTTCCCTATAAAATTCATCCTATTGTCCTTCCTGCAAGATCCGGCCCTATAAATCTGTCCCATAGAAGCTTATAGCTTCTATGTGATTCACCTGTACGCTTCTACTAAGAGGATCCACAACCTTGTTCTATTTACCTATAATGTACCTGATCTCAAAGGAAAACTCACTGATCGTGGCCAACCATCTAGCTTTCTCGGTATTCAGGTTCTGTTGGTAAAATAGATACCTAAATCCACTTTGATCGCTCATTAATACAACTTCCTGCCAAGAAGATAGTGTCTCCACATCTTCAATGCATGGATGATCACTGCCAACTCAAGATCATGTGTCGGATAATTCTGCTCATGCTCATTCTATTTTCTTGATTCATAGCACACCACCTGTCCTTCTTTCATCATGAATCCACCAAGTTATTTCTTGCAAGCATTTGTGCAAACCACAAACTTTGTCCAGATTTACAATATTTAAAACTGTAGAATTTGTCAACAACTGCTTCAACTACTTAAAAATGGTTGCACATTGTTCTTTCCATTCAAATTTCTTACCTTTCCTCTGTAATGATGTAACAAGATAAGATATATGAGAGAAGTTCCTTACAAACCTTCTATAATAACCTACTAACCCCATGAATGATCTTACCTCATCCACCTTTTTAGGAGTTTCCCATTCCATGATAGCTCTAATATTTTCTAGATCCACTGCTATGCTTTCCTTGGAAACCACATGCCCTTTGTAATGTACCTATGTTTGGAAGAAAATACATTTACTGAGTTTAGCATACAATCGATGCTCTCTCAACAATCTCAATACTACTGCTAAGTGTTTGACATGTTCTTCCTCATTCTTGGAATATATCAATATATCATCAATAAATACAATAACAAAATTTTCCAGATAAGAACACAATACACTATTCATCAAGCACATAAAAGTAGTTGGAGAATTAGTCAAACAAAATGGAACTATAAAAAAATCATAATCCCCATACCTGGTTCGGAAATTATTCTTGTAGATGTCCTCTTCTTTAATGTATACCTGATGATATCTTGATCTTAGATAAATATTCAAGAACATTGTTGTACCTTTCAACTGATTAAACAAGTCGTCGATCCTTGACAACAGATATTTGTTCTTGATAGTCACCTTGTTCAACTGTCTATAATTGACACACATCCTGAGTGTACCATCCTTCTTCTTCACAAACAACACTGGTGCACCCCAAGGAAATACACTTGGCCTAATGTACCCCTTTTCAAGAATTTCCTTCAAATACAACTTCAATTCCACTAACTTTGGTGTGTTGCCCCTGGTACCAACTTGATAAAAAATTCCACTTCCTTGTGAGGCAGAAACTCTGAAATCTATATGGGAAATACATCATGAAACTATCTTAAAACCGGGTACCTGCTCAATACCTTTGCATCCTCAACATCCTTACCTTTAACACTAGAAATATGCAATGCAAATAACACATGCCATTTCCTATGACTACGCTTGGCCTACATAGCTGTAACCATTCTAGTTGATGTTGCTTTCTTCTTACCCTGCAAGATTCTTTATTCCCCATTGTCATCTAATCACTTAATATCTTTGTCATAGAAATCTAATTTGGTCCTGTGAAGATATATCCAATCCATACCCAACAACATATTGTACGATCACAACAGAATTACATTCAGATGCGCCGATGTAGACATACCATGAAATTCAAATGCACAAGCTCTTACCCAATGATGATCTCTTTTATTGGTACATGTAGCCAACTACACTAACCAAGACATTTTGTAATATCCCAAAATGGGAGAAACAAGAATATAGAACATAATCATAATTCCAGCTAAGAATTAAACATATAAAACTGGAAAAATGCCGAAATACATCAAACATCATACATATGAGTAGAAACAACTGAGCCGTATCATTATGTATAAAAACAAAATGAATATACACTGTGCTCCAAAAAGGGATGCACTCAAGCCATTCAAATATGGTTGAAACAACTCTACTAAAAACTAGCACTGGAAAGTAAAAACAATTACTGTTGTTGGGAATCATATGTATGTGCGATAGGTTGATGGGGTACTCAGAAAGATCTAGGATTTTAACCACGGACTCTACTCTCAAAACCCAGAAAAACCCAGAAATGGTTTCGCTAGATTTTGAGTTTGGGATTTCGACCCTTTTTAGGTTGCACACTACACCCCTGCTGGTTGAGTTACGCACTCCCTGGAGACAACCGATGATATGGGGCTGAAATAATGATCTATATGCTGCAATATCACCCACTTATCTCAATAAATAAAGGGATGGTCCCTTCTCCTAATCACAAGCTAAGAAACTTAGGATCTAGCTCCTCCACTGAATATGCAGTTGCTGCATGCACAACTGCTGGGTAATACTGCGCTGTCTAGGAGGGCTGATGATGTTTCTTGATGATAGATAATACAATGTTGATCCTAGGTTGCTGAAGTGATTCTCGGAGTGAAGGATTAATCCCTCACAGGATTCCAAGCTAAGTTGCTTGTAACTTCCTCTTCTCCTCAAACCCTCACTGCAGAATTACGCAATTTTTGCAGAAAATGTTGCTACATAGGAGAATTATATGGATGGTATGATTCTGGATATGAAAATTAAACTCCCAGAAGACTAAAATGGATCCACAGTGTGAAGGGTTGATCCCTCCATAGGTTTCTCAGCTGAAGTACTGAGAACAACCTTCCAACTCTCAAACCCAGGTTCAGGAATGCGTAATTCCTGTAACTGGAAGTGCATATGAGAGTGACGCTAATTTCGATGATGAATGTTGCCCAAGAAAACCTTCCTAGAGTAGGAACTTGAATTCCCTTGTGGGTAAGGGTGGGATTCCTGCTCGAGAACACCTGGTGCTAAACAACACAACAGTCTTAGCTAAACAGCTGAAGCGTGCAAAGAAATGTCTTACGAAACTCAATAATAAAAATTCAGACTCCCCTTCCTTTGTTGCCCTCATCTTCCTTTTATGGTTGTGAGCCTTCCCTAGCCTTGGTCCACCTCATAACTGCATTGCACATGTGGCCACTAGCCTCCATAAAGACTGCATTGTCCTCCATGATCTCCATCACTACTGCAATTACTCTCCACTTCCTCCATCATTTCATCATTATTTCTCCATGAGCTTTCATTTATCCCTCCACTATCTCCATCATATTCCTCATAATTTCTATATGACCTCCACTCTTTCTTCATTATTATGTTGCTCCACTACTCCATAATGCTACTCCACTACTCCATTAACCCACACTCACACTATAGAAGTGGATTTTATTCATCTACTGGGTTTATGGGTCCCTCCACCCTTTTATTTACTTAACTAAATAAGAAAAGTAAGAACTATAATATTCCAATTAGCTGATGGAAAATTTGGAATATTACAGTCCTCCTCGCCAAAATGTTGCTTGTCCTCAAGTAATTGCAAAAGTGGATGCTGCAGAAATCCATCTCCCTCCCAAGTGGCATTCTCATATGGAAGGTTTCCCCATCTACTCCAATGTGTTATGAATGCCCAACTCCATAGTTGCCTCTCTAGAATGTCTAGAATGGCCTCCAGCAGTGTAGCTAGATGCCTCCCCTCATCAATGAGTCCCCAAGTGGCAACCATCTACTATCTAAGAGCCTCTTGTCTGCATGAGATATGTGAAGTGTAGTGGTTCCTTCCCCAAGTGGAAATTCCCAACTCATAAAATATCTCTCCAACCCATGCTACATGGAGTAGGTTGTGTCTCTTCATGCTCCAATCCTTGGCACTGGTATCCTTGCTTGCTCTAAGCATCATCTCAACACTGTGCAAAGTACGAGATAGAGACATATGTATTGACATGTGAAATGTTGAACCATACTCTCCCAATAACAACCACTTGATCAATGCCTATTGCTTCCATACCACATCAAAATCATACCAAGGATGGTAGATATACTCTCTCAAGAGAAGCCACCGCAACAATGCCTCTTGCTGCCACATCACATCATCATCATACCAAGTATGGTAGCCATACTCCCTCAAGAGAATCCAACGCAGCAAGGTCTGCTGCTGCCACAACACATCATCATGCCAAGTATAAAACAGTGACATCCCAATTAACATGTGGAATGTCATATGGTGGGCATACTCTCCCAAGACTAACTAGTGCAGCCATTCCTGCAGCTGTTGCACCTCATCACTACTGGGCAATTTAGGAAACAATGATATGCCAATGGACATATAAAATGCAATGTCTTGGCCATACTCTCCCAAGAGTAGCCAACGCAGCCATGCCTCCTCCTGCTGCATCACCTCAATATTGTGCAAGGCATGGAACATACCAATCTGAAATGTCAGGTGGTAACCATACTCACCCAAGAGTAGGTAGTGCAACCATGCTTCTTGCTGCCGCTTGTCATAGATCTGCAAGTAGCTTTTCAGCCACTTTCTCATCATCTCCATCCATCCATCCAACTATGGGTGATGACTGATATCATGCACCAGCTTGGTATCCACCCAATGGAGAAGATCCTGCCAAGAACTGCTCATACAATAACTGTCCCCATCACTATCTATGGCCTTGGGAAGACCATGAAGCATGAAGACATCTTGGAAAGATAATTCGGTCACGGGTGAAGAGATGTACTGTGTGAAAATGTAGAAGCAATGTGCATACCTCGACAACGGATAAATTTCAGCAATACCATCCTTCACAATATGATGACAATATTTGCACTCCATGATATGTCGAAGTGAATCCTCCTTGAGGTCTCTCCATGAGAACCTCTCACTGATGGCCTGGTAGAACCTATGAGGTTCTGAATATGCTGTATGCAGAAGCTTCTCTTTGAGCTGTGAGGTGCTCATCAAGAAGGCTCTGTCTTGATAATGGAATATGTTATCCATTACATGATTTCTACCATCTACCACCTTCCCATCCAATGTTTCATAAGTGAAGCGGTCATCAGAATGCTCAAATAATAATTGGGCCCACAAATCATCACTGCGCCTTAGTGACAACGTTGCTGATATCCATGATAGTGCATCTGCTGCGACATGGCCCTCTCCATACACAATGCTGAACTCATAGTCCTGCATTGTATTGATCCACCATTGCTGCCTCTTCTATAGCTGCTCCTCCTCCTCAAAAAGATGCTGGAGACTATGGTGGTTGGTCTTCACCCGAAATATACTGCCAATCAAAAACTTCTGGAATTTGACCAATGCATGCATAATGGCCAATATCTCATTGTCGTAAGTAGAATACGATAGCTCATGTGACAATAACTTCTGGTTCTTGAAAGCTATTGTATAGCTTCCCTGCATTAGGACTATGCTAATCCCATCCTCAGAAACTCCACACTCAAACACAAAGTGTTGTGTGCAACTCAACAATGTCAAACTGAGATAGCTATACATCTTCTACTTGAAGCAGTCAAGGGTCCTTTGTGTAGTGGTAGTTTGCTGCTCCAAATTAGCAATGTGCTCTAACCCTTGGTCATGCAATTTCCCTGATTTCATGACCCCACAAATATCAATATGAGGTGCTAAAATGATATGGGGTGGAAATGTTTGCATACCTTGGATCAGCTGATGCTTGGGAACATCTTGTAGAACTAGAAGAGTTCCTCCAACCGATGAAATTTCTTCTCCAACTGCTGGTGATAGTGATGACTTCTCCTCTACTACTGCACCAGTGATGGTATCTGCTCCCTCTTCCTCATGTACCTCTTGAATCATGCCTGGGACTCTCAATGTCAAATGCTCCGGACCATCTTGCAAAGATGCAAGTGCTCCTCCCACTGATGCAAGTACCTATACTACAGCTGTTGCTGCTGGTAGTTTCTCTTCTCCCATAGTATCAGTGCTGACATATTCCTTTTTCTCCTCATATACTTCCTTATCAATGTTGGAAAATGTCTCAATGGAAAGTGCCTCTGGTTTTCTTTTATCAAACCTCTTTACGAATCTTTGAGCGAACTTTGCATACGCAGTCACTCTTGCATGTTTCAATTTGTCGAACCACCAGTCATTTTCTTCACCCTAAAGGTGTAGCGTTGCAATCTAAATAGATTCTTTTTCCGCTATTGAGCGTAGCTGGAAGAAATCATCTAAATTCTCCATCCAAGACTTTTCCATGCTTTTGGATGACCGATCGAATGTAGGTAGAAAGAATCTATTTTGCATATGCCCTCTTCTTCTATTGTTGCTACAGGGTCTCTGGTTCTCTTTAATCTGGAAAAACTGTTGGAAAGTAATATTTTCTTTGAATTATCTAGATTGAGATATGTACTCTGCAAGATAATCACTTAGAGTCTCATGCTCCAAATATCCTCCATATCCATGCCATTCATTTCCTTCTGTAAGGAAAGTGGGCATAGTAGGGCGTTGTGGAACTTTCGACACTGTCGATTTCTTATACTGCTGATAGGAAGTGCTCAGACCTTCTCCATTCTGAAACCCTCTTGAGGTTTCATTTTTCCTCTCCCTTCTCATTTCTTTGATCTCCATGGTGAGATCCTGCATAGATATGAAGAGAAGTGTTGCAAAACTGAATACTTCCGCCATTGAAGACTTTTTTTTTTCTTCTGCTCCTAATACCACTGTAATATCCAAAAATGGGAGAAACAAGAACATAGAACATATGCATAATTCCAACTAAGAATTAAACATATAAAACTGGAAAAATGTCGGAATACATCAAAACATCATACATATGAGCAGAAAAAATTGAGCCATATCATTCTATATAAAAAAAAATGAATATACAAAGTGCTCCAAAAATGGGTGCACTCAGTCCATCCAAAGATAGTTGAAACAACTCTACTGAAAACTAGCATTGGAAAGTAAAAACTGCTACTACTGTTGGAAACTGTTGTCGTTGGGAAGAATATCTATGTGTGAGAGGCTACTGGAGTGCTCAGAAATATCTGAGATTTTAACCATGAACTCTTCTCGAAAAACCCAGAAATGGTTTGGCTAGATTTTGAGTTTGGAATTTCAGCCCTTTTTGGGTTGCACACTACACCCCTGCTAGCTGAGTTACACACTCCTTAGAGAAAACTGCTGATATAGGGTTGAAATAATTATCTATATGCTGAAATGGCACCCAATCGTCTCAATAACTGAAGGGATGGTCCCTTCTCTCAATCCCAAGCTGAGAAACTTAGGATCTAGCTCCTCCATTGAATATGTAGTTGCTGCATGCACAAATGATGGGTAATACTACACTATCTAGGAGGGATGATGATGTTGCATACTGATAGATAATACAATTATGATCCCAGTCTGTTGAAGTGATTCCCGGAGTGAAGGATTAATCCCTCACATGATTCCAAGCTGATTTGCTTGGAACTTCCTCTTCTCCTCAAACCCTCACTACATAATTACGCAATTTCTGCAGGAAATGTTGCTACATAGGAGAATTAGATGGATGGTCTAATGCCAGATATGACAATGAAACTCCTGAAAGACTGCAATGGATCCAAAATTTGAAGGGTTGATCCCTCCAAGGTTTCTCAACTGAAGTACTGAGAACAACCTTCCAACTCTCAAACCCAAGTTCAAGAATGTGTAATTCCTGTAGCTGGAAGTGCAGATGAGAGTGGCTGAAAGTGGCACTGATTGCTGAATGATGAATGATGCCCAAGAAAACCTTCCTAGAGTAGGCACTCGAAGTCCCCCATCGGTAAGGGTGGGATTCCTGCTTGGGAACAAAACAACACAATAGAGTTAGCTAAACAGCGGAAGCGTGCAAAGAAATGTCTTCCAATTCTCAATAATAAAAATTCCAACTCCCCCTCCTTTGCTACCCTCATCTTCCTTTTATGGTTGTGAGCTTTCCCTAGCCTTGGCCAACCTCATAACTGCGCTGCACATATGGGCACTAGCCTCCATAAAGACTACATTGTCCTCCATGATCTCCATCACTGCTACAATTACTCTCCACTTCCTTCATCATTTCATCATTATTTCTCCATGATCTTATGATTTATTCCTCCACTATCTCCATCATCTTCCTCATCATTGCTCTATAACCTCCACTTTTTCTTCATTATTATGCTTCTACACTACTCCATAATGATACTATGCTACTCCATTAACCCACATTCACACTATAGAAGTGGATTTTATTCATCTACTGGGTTTATGGGTTCCTCCACCCTTTTGTTTACTTAACTAAATAAGAAAAGTAAGAACCCTAATATTCCAAGTAGCTGATGGAAAATTTGGAATATGACATACCCAATGATGATCTCTTTTCTTGGTACTTGTAGTCAACTACACTAACCAAGATTTTGGATGCACTTATTTATTCAACCCACACTTATCCAGTAGGTCAATATTAGCATAACTATAATTAGATCCAAGGTTAATCAAAATAGAAACAACTTGATCACAAATCTCACCATCCATCTCAATAATAGATGTTTGGTGATCTGCCTTCCTGTTATCCAACGCTACATAAATCCAAGGAATACTTTTTCCAACATCCCAAACTGTTTGTGCTTCACATGCAATGTATATTTGAATCCTACCACCTTTATGTTGTGGAAAATCTCTCCTACGATGATCCTTGTGACAAGTCCAACATTGAAAAGGATTCCTACCATTACCATTATTCTTCTCCTCAAACAGAAATACTTGTATTCTATCAAATGCATTTAACTTCTTAGGCCGTGTTGCATTCTCTTTGTTACCTACATCCTGGGGTCTTGTTTGCTTCGGCTACCACTTACCTTTAGTATTATATTTCCCTTTCCAACCTTGTTGAGAATTTTCTTGCACTTTGACTTCTCATAACAATGTTTCAAATTCCCATTGACTTCTTCAATTGACCAAGGCTCATCATACTCAATACGATATTTAAATGATAATGGTAATCCACTAAAAAATATTTGAAATTTGGCTTTCTCATCTTTAAGATATGGTACATACCTTAATAACTCCAAGAAATTAGTTGTATACTCCTCATCTATCATCGATCCCATCTTTATCTCATAGAACTCATTGGCCTTACTGTCGTAGTACCTTTCTGACATGTACTTCTTCGTGAAGAGTCTCTTGAATTCATGCCAACTTAACTCCTCTGTCCTTATGTATCTGACCCACTTCACATCTTCCCACCAGATGTTTGTTTTCCCTTTAAGACTGAATGTAACTATTCTGGCCTTCATGTTTGTTGATTAATTATGCAACTCAAATAAATTCTTCATCCCAAGTAACCATGCATCTGCATATTATGGATTATTAAAATATCCATCAAAGGTAGGTGGCTTAGCTTTATTGAACTCATATTGAAAATATCCCCTATCATTCCTCTTGTAAGGATGATAACGATGATCATCATGATACCAGTCGGAACGAGAACTATAATATAACTTGTGTCCATCACCTCTCATATTTGGTGTATCCAAGAACCTGCCATCTCTAGCCATGTCATCTCTATCCAACCTATTCCCACCATCAAATATAATACCATATGCTCCATTAGTCCTATCCTCCTACCCATGACTGATCCTAAGTGGTCCTTGCCTCTGCAAATCTGAAAAATTTTGAAGAATAACAACATTGACCTCTGCTTTTTTCTCTTGTGCCTGAATGGTACTGTCATTATCTTCTTTGGAACTTCTTATTTTTTCCTTCAAGCTTCTTAATGTCTCTGCTATGTCAGAAAAATGCTCATCACCATATTTCTCATCTGACCCATAGGGAGAATTTTGTGAACTTTAGTATACCATCAGGCTAGTCATATTTTATCTTTTTCCTGCAAGTATATCATGTCAGCTAAACCAAAACATAAAGATAACCAACATACCTCAGTATAGTTTTAGGGAAGGATATCTCATATGTAAGATCAACCAGATTAGCACAATACATGTATAATCATAATCATATCAGTATATATACATCATCTTAACCATACTTCCATGCCCCATGCATGACAACCATAACCATGACAATGCATGTATAACAACATATAGAAACTGATATGAATAATGAAGGAAATATCACATGCACTCATGAAGACCACATTACAAAAACAACACCATCAAATTCCACATGGAAATGTGACTGCAACAATGACCACCACCATGCATACACAATAAGCACATAGACCACAAGCATAAGGGAACATATGCAACTAACATTTATGCATGATAAACACATTCCTACCATCTAGTCCAAGGGGTGAACCATGCTCTGATACCACTCTGTAACACCCTCCTCCCACATTTATCCAAGTTATCGGCCTACCAAGGTAAACATGTGATGAAGGGTTACTATGATATGATTCGACCTCCTATATCACCTTAAGGAAGTGGAACCAATGGACCAACACTTTAAAAACCTTCCTCAGTCAAATTTTATTTTTACTGAGCTAGACCCCAAGTCGCTCCCACGAAAATCCCTCCAAGCGAGTGAAAGACTCCAGCCTCTCCCATGAAAAGCCATCCATGTGTTGAAGAATGTAACTAGGTTCAGTCTTCATAATTGTATTTGAGTCATTATGAAATGTACTTATCAAAAGAATGAAAAGTATTTTTTGTATTATTATTACAATGACTTATTAAAGCACGGGTTTCATGATTGGGTCATCATTTTATAGGTCAAAGTCCCCATTGAGGACTCCTAGGATTTATATTGAGTCATTAGAGTCATTTTATATTTTATGAGACCCTTCTTGGGCTTTTGAATAATGTAAAAATAATTATTTTTGAGTCAAATATGTAATTTGTAACCTCCACACCAATTCGACCCTTTCCTGATGAAGTCGGCCTGCATGAGATAAATTCAACCCACAATAAGACTATATATGGAAGTGTAGTTCGATCTATTTTCTCATCCACTCAACAAGTTTGATATACATAAGAAGTAGTGCACTAAAAGTGTGAAGTTCAAGGAGTAGGAGAAGTACAAGATCAAATTTTTGGGATATATCTCTCTCTTTTCTACAAAGTTACCATGAATTTTCAGGGATTGAAGTTGTGCAGTTGTTGGGGTTGAATTTGCAGAAGTCAAAGTGCTGCTCCTACATAGGTTGAAGTGTTTCTATTGCATAGATCAAATTTTTATTGTTGCAAGGTTGAAGGTCTAGATCGAAGCTGCTGGAAGGAAGGGCTGACTTGGTGATTGGAGGAAGTTTGTGTCTAGTTCGAAGAGTCTTGGATTATCTCGTGAAAACTATTGAAGGAAGAGGTTTGAATAGGTCCTCTTGATAGGGGTTTTCACTTGGCTGAGTTCCTATATCTTGCATCTCTTGTTATTGTGATATTCATACACATAATTTGGTAATTGCTTGATGAAAGATAATATAATAAAAAATTAAAATAAGCCAGCATAATTCACAAGTAATTATCAAGAAAAAGGAAACAATCCCTAATTATACTAGAATTTATTTCTCAACATGGTATTGGATCTAAGGTCAAGAAATATTGGAGATCACTCTTTTGGCTTGAAAGAAATGGCTACTCCCTCTATGATAATATACTTGAAAATAGGATTCAATAGTGGCAGGAAGCTGGATCAAAGGAATCATCTGCAACTTATTCAATAAGTTCAAAAGAAAAGGGTTCTTGGGTACACTCACAGGTTCACTCAATGATGACAATGCATGGATTATTGGTGGTGGAGCATCAAGGCACATGACAGGGGAAAGTAAAAAAACTTCACACTCTATCAAAGGAACCATATTCTCATGCAGTGGAATTGGGAGAAAACAAAATTTATGTTTTTAAAGGCCTGGGATCAACTTCTTTGAAGATGGAAAATGGAGCCAAGGTGCATCTCACAATATACTATATGTTCCAGGTTTGAAAAAAATGAAGGAGATAGAGTTTCTTTTGTTGATAGAAAAGTTTTGGTTCGAGGAAAATATTCAAGCATCGATAAAGCTAGATTTATTGGAGTTCATGAAGGAAGTATATATAGAGTCATAACGCCATCTCCTCAAGCCCTAGTTCACATGGAAATCAATCCCATTAAGCTATGGCATAGACAATATGGAAATCTACACTACAAGGTCATTCTCTCTCCCAATCAATTGGTAAATGGCATCCAAAATATCAAAGAAGATCGTGAAGGAATTTGTAAGGGATGTGATTTATGAAATAATACAAGGAAACCCTTTACAAACCATGAAACAAGGTCTAAAGAAATATTAGACCTCATTCATTCAAATGTATGATGGCCTGTGTATGATAAATCACTTGGAGGTCATCTTTATTATGTAACTTTCATTGACGATCACTCCAGAAATACATGGCTCTACCTTATCAAGAAACATGATGAAGTATTTGAGAAATTCAACGAGTTTAGATCTGAAGTGGAGAACCTAAGAGAAAGAATAATAAAGACTTTAAGATCTGAAAATGGTGAGGAATATAATTATAAATAATGGATTGCATACTGTAAAGAAGTGGGAATTAAGAGGGAGCTCATTGTTCCCTATAATCCCAAACAAAATGGAGTATCTCAAAGGAAAAATAGGACAATTAAAGAAGGTATACGAACAATGATGTTTGACCAAGACTTACCAAAATTTATATGGGGAAAAGAAACGATGACAAAAATATATATAAAAAATAGAAGCCCTCATAGAATTCTTGAGAACATGTCACCTGAGGAAGCATTCACAGGAAGGAAGCCAAGTGTGGACCATCTCTGAATCTTTGGGTGTCCCGCTTATATCCATGTTCCAAAGGAAAAACAAAAGAATCTATATTTACAAATAATTGGTTTTGGTCTTGAGGAATATGCACATAATAAATATAATCAAATGAACATTCCAAGATACATACCCTCAAAAAGTAACGAAACAGAGTCGGGTTCCTTACAGAGTTGGGATGGTTGAGCTAAGACACTATGAGTTGAGATTCAAGTTGAACAACAAGGGGGCATATGCCAAGATGAATAGCCTTGGTCATGAGATCGATGACAACACTATATTCAATCATTTTTTTTGTGACAGGGTGAATACAAATACCCCCAGAACTCACAAGCTCATCAGTGGGTGAAAAGAGGACCCAAGCGGCAGAAGAAACATTCTGAGTGTAACAGTTTGCACCATCTACAAAGCCTATATAAGGGAGTGAGGGTGTTGAAATCTATACAGAAAAGACTAGACACACGAATTACACAAAAGAACTGGGTAAATGCTAATGAAAAGAAAAAATAAACTGAACACACCTATATACATAATATACAAGTGACCATGCAAAGAAACTAAGCATAGTAGTGTTTTAGATATAGCCCATTGTTGAACCTCATAATTATCCTCTCTCTGACATCCTTTCTCACCTTTTTCCCTTACTTTCTCGTAATTTCATATACTCCAATCAATGATAAATGTCATGTTTTGTCTCACTGAATGCATTTAAATGATTTCCATGTTATATTATGATGTTCTTGCTATTCGAATGGATTTTTGTAATTTGGCTACAGAACGCAGCCTATTCTGCAGCTAATCATTGGTTCCGCAGCTACTTTCATGGTCTGACAGGTTCCAAGGATCAAATGGAGAAATGAGTCACATGGGAATTTCCAGAATAGTCTACACATGGATTTCGTCCTATCTACTTGATCAAGATCAATAGGAAAAGATGCCTAAGATCATGGTAAAAGTCCGGTCAAAAGATGTAAGCCGAGAACAGAAGGAATCTTGATTTTCTCTATCATAGCAAATCAAGAGTTAAAAAATCAAACTCCAATTCTATAATTCGGTTAAGATTAGCCACCTGTAGGAAAAATTAGCTCATAACAATTACGTTTGTTTTATTTAAATATCGGTTGTACAAAACCAAGATTAAGTAAGTTTTTGATGAAATGATGTGTATTGTTTTAAAACTCATTTCTATTATAATACAAGGATTGTATTCATGGTACCAGTGATTTCTTAGTGCGTATATAACCAGCTAGGATCTCAACCGAATCTGTTGTAGAGGGCCCCTGCACAGGAGGAGGTTTTTCTTTCATTGTTTTAGTTTAAATTACTTACTATGTTTTGTCAATTATGTTTTATGAGGAGATTAATATTACATTACAGTTTTGATCAGTAGCATAGAAATAAATCATGAATGTCTTCCTAGCATCAATAGAATGAATGTGTAATTATTGTTCTTCTAAAAACATTTCGTGAGGATAGATCTATCTATTTTCAAATTGGATTAAGTTTGAAGCAATAAGAATTCACTGTTATCTAGTTTCCTTTACTGTTATGTTATTTACTTTCTTATATTAAAACTATCAATTAATTGTATCATTGGATGTTCTTAAAAGTCATTTCAAGAAGATGATTTTATCACATTTCTAAACTGAATGATTGAATATCTGATTCATACAATTATTGAGTTTTCCTCTACTTTACTTGCTTTTCTAGGACATTAGAAAATAAGGTATAATTGGTTGCTTACACATCATTTCAAGAGGATAATACTTTATATTGAATGTTGGAGTAATCAAACATACATTAGTTGTTTACAATCAGTTGAGCTTTAACTTTCCATGCTTTCACATTTGATTTTAGATCCTCATTTAATTGCATAGTTGGATGTTGTTGAAAGTTATTTCAAGAAGATTTTATCATATTTATAAACTGAATGATTGAATATTTTATTCATGCAATTATTTATTTTTCCTCTTCACATTTTTACTTGCTTTTCTAGGACATTAGAAACTAGAGTATAATTGGTTGCTTACACATCATCTCAAGAGGGTGGCACTTCATATTGAATGCTGGAGTAACTAAACATACATTATTTGTTTTCTTTTGAATCTATTTCATTTAGAGTAGCATTGCAATTTCAATTTCAGTTATAATATTTATATCATGGAATAGGACTAATGTTAACTTAGAAGTCATTGGAATAGATACTCTGTTTTTCAGATTAGATTCTAACCAACCAATAGTCTTTGATTACTTTTTATGTAAATTAGTTTAACTTAGGAACACTTCCTTTTCTTGCTTCTTAAAATTCATTAGGGTTCATTTGATTTCTCTCATAGTTTTTATATGAACACTCTTAGATATAAAGAACAAAACCCCCAAAACAACATAAAAATACATACAACGAAGTAAGAAGAAGGTTAACTAAGCACATATAGTGCACCACACTTCATCAGTTTACAAACCTCGATTGATAATTTATGTAAGAAATTTAAGACATTAAATTAATTAAAAATTTTGGCACTGTTTCCGGGGAAGTGTAATTAGATAACCTCATTTCACATCTTAAAAAAAAAATGATATGCGCAGAGAAAGAGATTCTAGGGGTAGATTCATAGCTAGAGGCAAGAGTTTAATTCCTACAACACCACTCAGTCCACCAAGACCACGAAGTGATACACCTCCATCTCAAACTCATATTTCATACTTCACTAGACATAGACTTCTTGAAGTCCTAAGGTCAAAAATCAAATTAGGAGGATCTCCTACTTCATCCACTAAGGCAGTCTTAGAGGAAGAATATCCTAGATCTCCAACATAAGGAATAACCTTTTTCACCTCTACAGGGGAACATATTTTAGCTGAAGAGTTAGAAATTCCTAGTGGAGAGGAAGAAGAAGAACCTTTATTCAACATACCATTTATAGAAGAACCAAAGGAAGAGCAGTTAACCTTGCAGATTGAATCTTATATTAGCTCTAAAGAATCTATAATGGCAGGAAGAGAAGAAGGAGAAGGAGAAGGAGAAATTATAAATGGAGAAAATGTAATATTTGGAGGAGGAAGAGGAAGAGGTAGAGGAAATGCAGGAGGAGGCAGAAGAAATAGGGAAATTGATAGTTCTTTTGGATTCCCTATAGTTGATGGAGAGACAAATGCCACAATGAAAAATATCTCACCTTATGTCCTCCCAAATTTTCATGGATTAAAAAGTGAAGATCTTGAAACCTTTTTGTTTGAATTTAAAGTCATGTGAAGAACTTATTATTATTTACAAGAATCTCAAAAACTTAAGTTGTTTCCTTAAACATTGAAAGGAGCAGCTTTAAAATGGTTCATCGGTTTAATCACTCAGTCTATCAGAACATGGAATGACATGAAGAAATCATTTTTAGAAAGGTATTTGGATTATTGCATACCCATCAATCACAAGGATGAAGTATTTAAAATGATGCAAAAAGAGAATGAGAATTTGGAGGATTTAATTGAAAGGTTCAATTATAATATAAAAAGAGAAAAAATGGACAATTTAGATCAAGATACTTTAAAAGCTCTTTTATTAAAATCCATTAGAGATGAGTGGATAGACATCCTCAACATGATGGGGAAGGGGGATATTTATCAACTCCAATTATCTGACATTGATAAATTATTTACTCATCTCTCAAGGGGAAAATAAAAAACTGGGAAAAGTCCAAGAGATCCTTCTCTTGCAAGAGTAAATAAATCTGCAACTGGAACAATAAGTAGGGCAGAAATTGGAAACATCCTTGATGAATTTAAAACAGATATTTTAGGGAGTCTTAGTGAATAGATAGACACCCTTAAATTAAAAAACAAGCAGAAAGTCGAGACTGATGATTTAGTTATTTTATGTTCTAAATGCAGAAAGAAGCATGCTTTAAGAGAATGTCCTCTTGATGCAAAATTCATAGAGACCTGTATGATTTTTTCAGAAAGTCATGAAACTAAGAGTTTCCCTTCAATTCTAGGTCTTAAGGTTGTTTTTCAAGAAGAAACAACTTCAAATCCAACATAATCTCTTTTCTTTTTTCTCTAGAAGACCATGGTAGGGGCCACAAACTCAATGCTTTAACAATCAAATGTATACTCAGCCCCCACCAAATAATTGGAATTCTTGGCAACAACCTTGGCCTCAATCTCAACCTCAATCTCAATCTTGGGCACAAGGAATGCAAAATCCCTATGGAAGATTCACTCAATACTATCAATATCCTCTGTTATCACTATAAAGTTTTTTTTTTTTTAAAACTCTGAAGGTTTACCTTGTTTCTAGTTATGGTGTTAAATGGGTCTTGAGTCATCTCATTCTTAAAAGGGTAAGTGATAAGGTTTGAAGTCTTCAAAGTGTCATTTTCATTTCCAAATAAAGTTTAAAGGTTTTATTTCATGATTTAAAGGTCTCATCAGCCATTTACAAGTCATGTTTTAAACTTTGAATTTTTTTTTTTTGCAATAAGCCATGAAACCGCACTTTCGTAGCGCAGCCAGTTAAAAAAATAGTTTTGCGCTACAAAAGCACTGCTACTTTCGTAGTGCATATCCCCGAAAATGCACTAAGTGCGCTACGAAAGCACGGATTCGTAGGGTAGTCATGTTAAATCATCAAATCAGCCAGAATCCGTTAAGTTTTCATCATTAGGTGTTAGTTAGGGGTCATTTCCAAAACGTGTAGCCATTCAAACTCATCATTGCAATCGTAGAGGTCTCATTATGTAAGGCAAGTTTGAATTTGAAAAGGTTGATTACTTATTCCAGTTTTCATGCAAAACACTTCAACATATCTTTTTCAAGTGTTAAGCTTATGGTCATCTTACACTAAAGCTTTCCTCATCCATTATCAAGCGAGGCTGACTATTTTGAAATCAAGCGAGGATGATAATCATATTCTACAGGAAGCAGACAGAAATTTCTGAGTGCAAGAATGACAAAAGAGAAGAAAAATCACAGGTCAGGGCATTGCCTAAGGTCAGAACCTGAAAGCACATGAGCCCTAGATAAATACAAAACAGTGTTAGAGGCCTTCAGGAAGGTAGGGTGTTTGAATTTTTGTGAAAAATTGCAGGGAGGACACAGTCAGGTAACAAAGGAATTTGCCTTGCATTTCAGTGGTTCAAACACAAAGATTGGAATATTAAATTTATCAGTTACTCCTGAGACCATAGCTTTGGTAACTGAGATTCCTAGAGGGAAAGAAACATGGTTTAAGGGTTTAAGATTTGACATGGAGGCATGCAAGGTGTTTCTAAAGCCATAATTCACAAAGATGGATTTAAACAATGCAATTCCCAGGAGCTGCATCAAAGAGAGCTATGAAAATCTACTCTTCTATATCCAGAGGTACTTTACATGTGAGGGAAGGTATCATAAAGTTTATTCATACCATTTTAAACTTCTGTTACATTTTATAGGCATGATATCTTTATACTTGCCATTTTTCCTGTATAGAAGCATAGCTAAGACGACAGACAAGGTTCAAATGAAATCTAAAGGGTGTGAAACTTCTCTATTTCACCATGGTCTAATCAAAATGATGGTTTTAAATGAAATCAAAAATATTAATAGAGAATGGTCATTATTTTTATTTTTATGTGGATTTTGAGTAGAAGCTCAAGCTACAGGCAATAACCCTAAGGCAAAAGAAACTCCACCAGCAGAATCCAGTAAACCTATAGTGACAAGGAAAAAAAGGTTTGTGAAGTTAAAACCTAGGAAATAGGTGAAAGAACAGGTAGGAAAGACATCATTTGTCATTAAAGAAACTCCTCAATCTGCACAACAAAGGTTAGATGAAATTGAAGAAATTGCACAGAAACAGTGAGCTGATAAAAAAGTTCAACAGAGATTGACTAGGAGTCAAGTTGCAAAAGAAAAATGGAAAGCAGTGTTTTAAGGAACAAGTGACAGTCCAGGTCGAAAGGGAAATTTAGATGTTATATTGCAAGCCATAGACATAGAAGATTTCGCTTTGGTACAAGCTGACTTCATAAGAATTGATGAAGTTAAACAGAAAAAGATGAAGCCATCTAAAAAATTGGAGTCTATGATGAGGATGCAGCATATGTGTTCAAGACTAGGAAGCCTCTAACCAGATAGTCAAATAAATTGCAAGAGCTTAATGTTGAGCTAGAAGAAACAGAGGAAACATCTACTGTTCATGAAAAATTTATAGATATTTCTTCACCTATACTAGAAAGGGCCAAAAACATAGTATTCTCCACACAAATAGAGAAAATCAGTTATGAAGAGATGGAGGAAAAGTTGAAATCAGATAATTATGAAATTCTCAGATTAAAGAAGAGATCTAGAAAGCATGCTATTGAAAAAACAAGTTTCAAGAGGATGAAAGCCCTCTGGGAAGGTGATAAAGTTTCTAAACCAGAAATAATTAGCAGTGAAGCACAATATTTCACTTGGATTGTACCAACCATAAAAGAAGCAATATTTGTAAGAGTTATGAATACTCATTTGAGGACCAGAAACAGGAGACTAAGCCTAGACAGGTTGAGGACTCAGAAATCCAGCTAACAAGATCTCAAGAAATTCTAAAGCAATAGTGAAACAGGGTAATGGAACAGTGTAGAAAAATGATAAATTTTAAATCAATTTTTCATTAAGGTGAAGACCATTTGTGATAAAAATCATATTTTTGAGGTTAAGTTACTATGTTTTTTAATAAAAATATCAGTCCTTTTGAAGTGTAAATATCCTCAACTTAAAAAATTTCGGAAGAGTGTTTTGAAATAAGCTTACACAGCGCTAAGAAATTGTTGAAGATGATTTTTTGCACTTTTACATGTGAATTTTGGAAATAAGGTTGATGGGTTTTGAGTTTAAATGTTGCTGGTGGAATCATGGAGACTATAGGTAAAGGCTCCAATTGTAAAACAAGAGAAAAAATGGGTTAAAGGAAAGTTTACAATTACATACAAACTGCACTACGAAAGAAGGCTACTTTCGTAGTGCAAACATATTCATACCCTTTTATACTATGTCAGAGATTTTTATTTGCACAGGTGGAAGATTAAAGGTTTCAAGGCAATGATTAACACATGTGACACATATGAAACCAAGCTATCAATGGTAACAAGTGTTCGAAGATGAAAATGAAGTTAAAGGGCTAAAAATCAGGAAACCTGTCTCCTGATTTTTAGGAAAGTTTTTGGCATCATCAACAAGATTACCTCAAAGGTGGAAGCATCATCAAAGTTTGAATACATGGGATTGTAGCTTTCAAAGGAAGTATTTAAGTTTAGATAAGGTTGTTGCAAGCATATTTAGGAGTTTCACTCCTATTAGAACTAGGAATTTTTCAAAGGCAGTAAGGCTGTCACTTTGTAATTAATGGTATGTTTAAGATTAGAAAAGGTGTCAAAATAAGAAAATTTGAATTCTCTAGTGGAGGATCAAGGAATCCTAGATTGTAAATTCTCTATATAGAGCATGAAGTTGAATTCATAGTGGTTGGGCATTTTCATTAGCAATTGACTGTGTTATTGTAGTTGACTGTGTCTTTTCCAACTTAATACAGAGATCTGTTTTGAAAACTCAAGGTTCATAAGGAGTTTATGTGTATCATCTTTCTATGGCCTTCCTCAATTATCTATTTGCAGTAGTATTTGTATGTGTTACTTATAATTCATTTGAAAATTCTCTAACTTCCTTCACATGTAAATAGACTGTGTTTTTCACTGTGTTACTGTTTTATTCATTAAACTAGACTCCAAATGCCTTGACTTCCATGCTTAATAGATTACATGTTTTGGTTGAAGATTATCTTGACTCCATAGCCCAATGAATGTTTTCTAATCTTTGATACAACCAGTTATACATTTTTATCCTTTTATTTTAGAGTTAGCCATCTATTCATTAATCAAAAATCATAAACCTTTGAGAGAACCCTCTCAGGTTGAGGAGGCTAAGCCTCAGCCAAAAGATTGGTTTGAAAGAGTTACATGAAGTCTGCTTGGTGAGCAACCTATCAGGGTCAGATTTTGTGATAACATCCTCCATCATATCCAAACTATCCTCCCCAACAAATTCCTCAACAAAATCAACAACCCCAACTCCAAAACCAAAATTCACAACTTTCATTACAATTTCCACAATTACCAAATCAACTACCTGCCCAACCATTACCAAACCCCAATAATAAAAATCCTCAAAATACTTATATGATAGAAGGACAACAATTTCCAACCTACATGATTACCCATCTAGATCTCAATGATGTCCAACTTAGATCTGGTAGGATACTAGAAAAGAAAAAGTCTTCTGTAGTTATTCAAGAACAAGATAATTTTGAGGAAGATTCTCTACATCCAAATAAAAGTTTTGAGGAAGGAACATCTCTTCAAAAACAAAATTCTGAAAATGAAAAACAAATACTTATTTCTAGACCTCCTTTTCTTGAAAGATTACAAGTTGATAAAGGGGTAGAAAAGCATATTATGTTGCCCAATTATGATTTTCTCGATGAATTGGAAAATGTCTGCATCAAAATCCCTTTGTTACATGCCATTAAAGAGATTCCAATTATAGCCAAAACAGTGAAAGAGTTGAGCATGAAGAAACTAGGAAGAAAAACAAAATAAATAAAAAGAATTGAGCTAGTAGGAAAAATTGCAGACATAATGATGGGAAAAATTGCCATACAAAAATATTTAGATCCAAGAATTCCAGTTGTAAAAACACATATCAATGGTGTTGAAATTCCAAATAAATTTGATTTAGGAGCAGCAATAAACATCATAAGAAAACAAACCATGGAACAGCTCAAACTTCCTAATCTTCTGTATACACCTACATTACTACAATTAGCAGATAGATCTGTAATCAAGCCAGATGGTGTGTTAGAAGATATTTCAGTATCCCTATAATCTTGGGATCATCCTGTTGATTTTATGATCTTAACTCCTAAGAACAATCTAGGAGGACATCCACTTATATTAGGAATACCTTGGTTGGCTACAACTGATGCTTTCATTAGTTGTAGATCTGGTGACATGTATATCTCTGATGGTAACTCAACAAAGAAATTCATTCCATATATTCCAGCAAAAAAAATCACAGAGTTAGATGAAAAAGAATGGATTGATGATGAAAATGATATACAACCTCTCTTTACTATTTCAACCATTAGTGAAGATAGTCAAATCTTAAATTCAATAGAAAAATTTGAATCATCCTCAGAATATGAACATGATCAATTTCAAGAAAAATGCAATATTGAATATTTGTCATCCAGACAGACGTCTCTTCATTCTATGGAAGAATTTGGTAGCTCTACAGTTGAAATATTTGTAGGAAAAACTTTGAACATAAACAAAAACTTGGAGAGATTACAATAGGAAAACTTAATCAAAACATTGCAACAACATTCTTTTGCATATGCATGGGAATACACTGACATGAAAGGAATTAGTCTTAAGACTTGTATACATGACATATATATTGAGGAAAATTGTAAACCTATCAGACAACCTCAAAGAAGGATGAATCGAAATCTTAGAGAAATTGTGAAAGAAGAGTTGCAAAAATTGTTGAATGTGAACTTCATTTACCCAATTTCAGACAGTCAGTGGGTTTCCCCTTTAGTGATTGTACCAAAAAAGAATAGTAAATGGAGGGTATGCATTTATTATCAAGAATTGAATAAAGCTACCCTAAAATATCATTTTCCTTTACCCTTTATAGATCAAGTATTGGATACATTAGCAAGTAAGAAGTATTTCTCATTTTTGGATGGTTTTACTGGTTACAATCAAATTCAGGTAGCACTGGAAGACCAAGATAAGACAAAATTCACATGTCCATGGGGGACTTATACCTACTGAGTACTTCCTTTTGGATTGTTCAATGCACCGGCAACATTCCAAAGGGCAATACTAGGATTTGTTTCTGATCTAATACATGATTGTGTAGAGGTGTACATGGATGACTTTACAGTTTATGTGAATTCATTTGAAGAAGATTTAGAAAATTTGGAAAAGGTTCTTAAAAGATGTAAGGAAGCAAACCTTTCAATAAGTCATGAAAAATGTTTTATGATGTTTACAGAAGGGATTGTTTTAGGACATCACATTTCAGGAGATGGAATTAAAGTTGATACATCTAAATTTGAAGTCATCTCCAAACTATCAATTCCAATTTGTCAAAAGGATGTTAGAAGTTTTCTAGGATTCACAGGATATTATAGGAGATTTATAGAAAATTTCACTAAAATAGTATCCCCACTCTTCAAGTTACTTACCAAAGATTGTGAATTCAGTTGGAATCCTGATTGCCAATTGACATTTGAAACTTTAAAAACAAAAATTTCTAAAGCACCCATCTTAAGAGGTCCAAATTGGAAAATACCTTTTCACATTTCAACATATGCTTCAGATACAGGTCTGGGAGATGTATTAGGACAAAAATATTTGATCCCCTATGCCATCTATTACACAAGTAAGAATTTGACTCCCACTGAGTTAAATTACACTATAAATGAAAAGGAATTCTTAGTTGTTGTTCATGCTATCAAAAAATTTAGACATTATATTACAGGCTATGAAACCTTTGTTCATACAAATCACTCTCCAATTATATACTTAATGAATAAATCTATTACTAATGGCAGAGTTACAATACGGTTATTACTCCTTCAAGAATTCAATATCACCATTCTAGACCGACCTGGAAAACAAAACACAGTTGCTGATTTCTTGTATAGGATTCAAAATATCAAAGATGATACTCCAGTTGAGGATAAATTTCCTGATGAATATATTTTTGCAATAACTACTAAAAATCCTTGGTTTGTAGATATTTCTAATTACTTAGTCATAGGAAAATTACCTTCACATTTGTCTAATTCGAGAAGATGAAATGCTTGAAATTATTAAGGCATGTCATGATGAACCTTATGGTGGACACTTTGCTGACAAGAGAACAACCTCTAAAATCCTTCATTTGGGATATTATTGGCCATCCATATTGAGAGATACCAAAGAATATGTCAAAAGGTGTGACAACTGCCAAAGAATAGGGAAACCTGCTCCATCAAATGAAATGACATTGCAACCTTAGGTACTCATAGAACCATTTGAAAAATGGGCCTTGGATTTTGTTGGACCAATCAATCCACCATATAAAAAAAAGAAATATATTTTGGTATGTAATAATTATGTCACTAAATGGGTAGATGCTAAAGCATTAGCTTTTGTTAATGAACGTTCTGTAGTTAATTTTCCTTTTGAGGATATCTTCACTCGTTTTTGTGTTCCAAGTGAAATTGTGACAGATTAGGAATGCCATTTTACATCCAAATTGGTGAAATAACTTGTGAAAGATTACAAGATCAAGCATAGAAATTCTACTCCTTATCATCCACAAGAAAATGGTCAAGTAGAGTCTACCAATAAAGTGATTGAAGGAATTCTCACTAAGACTGTACATCTACACAGAAGAGAATGGGAAGAAAGGCTTCCTGAAGCCTTATGGGCCTACAGAACTACATGGAGGAATACAACAGGACATACTCCCTATGAACTTGTTTATGGAAAGCAAGTCCTATTCCCTATAGAATCTCAGATTCAAACCTTCAAGATGGAAATCCGATTGGGACTTGATTTATCAGAAGCATAGAAACCTAGTTTGGAGCAACTTAATGACCTTGATGAAACCATGCAAGATGTAGTTCAAAGAACCAATATAGTCCAGCAGCAAAGGGCTAAATGGCACGATAGATATATTAAGGAGAAGAAGTTTCAAGTAGGGGATTGGGCACTTTTGTTCGATTCAAAATTCAAAGATTTTCAAGGAAAGTTTTAGACTCATTGGCTTGGGCCATATGAGATTGAAAACATCTTTGAAAATGGAGCAGTCAAGATAAGGACAATTGACGAAGAAAAGGTACCTCTTCTTGTGAATGGTCATCGGTTGAAAGAATATCATAAGCTAATTTCAAGAGAAGATTTTATCAAGATTTTCCAAGATAATACTGATATGAAGTTAGTGAAGAAAAATTCTTCTTCTTCACTAACTTAGCTTTTATTTTTCCTATAAAAAAAATTAAAATAAAGTGTATAAGTATGAAAACCAATCAACGATTGGCATCCTTATACAGAAAATATAGGGTGAAAATTAGAGACATCCTATATTTTCCATTTCTTTTTTGCAATAAGTAGTAATACATAACTACATTCATATTCCATTTTTGTAGACCATAATCTGCAGTTTCATTCCATTTCATAGTCATATTCCATTCCACAGCCATATTCCATTTTATATTTACATTCCATCCCACAGTCATATTCCATTTCATGGTTACATTCCATTCTACAGCTGATTACATTCTGAAACTGATTACATTCTGTAGCTGATTCCATAATTCGTAGCCACATTCCATTTCATTCAGCAGCTCTGACACATTTGTACAACCTACTAAAAAATGATG
The DNA here is from genome assembly GCA_034641835.2 of Pinus albicaulis. Classification (NCBI taxonomy): domain Eukaryota; kingdom Viridiplantae; phylum Streptophyta; class Pinopsida; order Pinales; family Pinaceae; genus Pinus; species Pinus albicaulis. The sequence continues at coordinate 139,505 of JAXQQM020081382.1, forward strand.
AATACAGGAAATTTAAGGACTACATTTGAAGACCACCATGCTAAAAGGTACCTGAAGAATCAACACCAAAGAAATGACAACGAAAGGCTAGTTCTAAAGGTAAAGTTACAAAAATTTATTTTAATAGCAAGGTTAAAACATTAGCATGTATAATATGGATGATCATATGCTTCCTTGACATATCATTTGATTTGATTGAGATTTCCATCATATCATAGACTGGCCACATCATCCACATTATGTTTCATAACGGTCCATAATATACTCCCCATTTATGATTAACGGTTATGACTTGTTGACGTAACATATCTGTTTATGTTTCTTCAAAACCCCAATCCATACCACTTATTTATTCCTACAAACCCTCGATGCCTTTCATCATATCCGTAATCCAATTCATTTCATAACAGAGAAGGATAATTTTTAAGGTTAAACTCTTCATAATAGAAGGCATGGGACTGATAGTCAGATCAGAACCAGTGGGAACAAAATATATGGAAGGATATCCTTAGATCAAGGAAATGTTGCAAAAAGCTAGATGGCTCAAATTCATAGAGAAATTCGATGGTTTTCACAAAGAGATCACAAAGTCTTTTGCTAGGTATTTTGATGGCACAAAAGTGGAAATTGGAGACATCAAGTTCACAGTTACTGAGACATTCAAAGCCGAAGCCATAGAACTCCAAAGGGTTGGCGAAAGGTGGTTCAAAAACAAGGATTTTCACAACGAATCATGGAAAGTTATCCTCAAAAACCTAGGTATGAATGTTTGTATTTTCAGAAAAGGTATCCCTAGCTCAGCACTTAAAATAAATGGAGGAACATGCTCTTGGTTTTACAGAAATTTATCACCTGTGAAGGAAGGTTTGGCTGCATGTATGTATATCATATTCGATTGTTGATGAATTTATTAGAGAATGGTGAAATAAATCTTCCCTTGTTTTTACTGAATAACTTAAAAAGAATGTCTAAAAATGTGCAAAAGAGAATACAATTTATAGATAAAACTATGCACCATCATGGGATGATAAAAATACTTGTTGAGCTTCATTTAAAAAGTATAGGAGATTCCTGAGAGAATTTTTTTTATCAGAAACCATTTCTAAGAAGTACCAGAGCAACCTAAAGAAGAAAATATTAGAAAGAGTAGAAGGAAAAGGATTGATACAAGCATTGAAGACAGACCTGTATCTTCATTTCAGAAAAATGATGAAAAGATCATCTTTGTAGAGATGAAAAAGAACAAAAAGAAAAATAAAGTCAAGACAGGAGGTAAGATAGGAAAGAGGAGCAAGGTTACAAGTGAGGAAAATGTAAATCCTCTACAGCTGAGAAGGAGCTCCAGAATCCGAGGTTTGATGAAGAAAACACTATCAAAAGAGACAGAGTTTATAAGTTTAGATGAAGAAACTCCAATGCCATCGTTTGTCGATATTTCTCCTCCACATTGTCCTCAAAATTCTCCTATTCATAATTTTGAAGGTAGTTCCAGCAAAAAATCTCCAAGCATAGAACTAGTACAACAAGATGATTACATAGAGTCACTGGAGAAGAGAAATTCAATAGTGAATCCAGAACCTCCTATCAATCCACAAGAACCTCTAGTTGATACTCTAAAACAGGAAATTTATGAACTAGAGATATTGAATAGGCATATTAAATAGGAGAATGAATCCTTGAAGCAGCAGAACAAGTTGGAAAAGGTAATTAGTGAAAATAACATTTTACATTTAGGACTATGGTAAAAAACGAACATGAAGTTGAAAAGAAAGAACAAGTCACTAAACAAGGAAGTTATTAATCTCAAATACAAGCTCCTCATGAGAAAGCCCAGGATGGCAATCACTTCATAGAAAAGCAAAAGAAGGAAATTGGATGTGTTAGCAGAAGTGTCTGAACAAATGCCGTAAGAGAGGAAAATTCAAATTTTTGGAAATTGCATGAGGACATGCAATGAATTCTCAGTGGGGGTATGTTGAACCTCAAAATTATCCTCTCTCTAACATCATTTCTCACATTTTCCCCTTACTTTCTCATAAGTTCATATACTCTAATCAATGATAAATGTCATGTTTTGTCTCAAGGAATGTATTTAAATGATTTCCATGTTATATTCTGATGTTCTTGATATTCGAATGGATTTCTGTAATTTGGCTACAGAACGCAGCCTATTCTGCAGCTAATCATTGGTTCCACAATTACTTTCATGGTCTGACAGGTTCCAATGATCAAATGGAGAAATGAGCTACATGCGCATTTCCATAATAATCTACACATGGATTTCATCCTATCTACTTGATCGAGATCGAGAGGAAAAGATGCCTGAGATTGTGGTCAAAGTCTGGTCAAAGGATGTAAGCCGAGAATAGAAGGACTCTTGATTTTCTCTATCGTAGAAAATCAAGAGTTAAAAAGTCCAACTCCAATTCTATAATTTGGTTCAGATTAGCCGCCTGTAGGCAAAATTAGCTCATAACACTTATGTTTGTTTTATTTAAATACTGGTTGTACATAACCAAGATTAAGTAAGTTTTTGATGAAACGATGTGTATTGTTTTAAAACTCCATTCTATTACAATACAAGGATCGTGTTCATGGTACCAATGATTGCTTAGTGTGTATATAACCAGCTAGGATCTCAACCGAATCTGTTGCAGAGGGCCCCTACACAAGAGGAGTTTTTTCATTCATTGTTTTAATTTAAATTCCTTTATTTTTTCAATTCAGTTTTTTGAGTAGATTAATATTACATTACAGTTTTGATCAGTAGCATAGAATTAAATCATGAATTTATTCCTAGCATCAATAGAATTACTATGTAATCATTGTCCTTCTAAAAACATTTTGTGAGGATAGATCTATCTATTTTCAAATTGGATTAAGTTTGAAGAAATAAGAATTCAAAGTTATATAGTTTCCTTTACTGTTATGTTATTTACTTTCTTAGATTAAAACAATCAATTAATTGTATCATTGGATGTTTTTAGAAGTCATTTCAAGAAGATGATTTTATCACATTTCTAAACTGAATGATTGAATATCTAATTTATACAATTATTGAGTTTTCCTCTGCTTTACTTGCTTTTATAGGACATTAGAAACTAAGGTATAATTGGTTGCTTACGCATCATTTCAAGAGGATAATACTTCATATTGAATGCTGGAGCAATAAAACATACATTAGTTGTTTACAATCAGTTGAGCTTTAACTTTGCATGCTTTCACATTTGATTTTAGATCCTCATTTAATTGCATAGTTGGATGTTCTTGAAAGTCATTTCAAGAAGATGATTTTATCATATTTCTAAACTGAATGATTGAATATTTTATTCATGCAATTATTGAGTTTTCCTCTGCACACTTTTACTTGATTTTATAGGACATTAGAAACTAGAGTATATGTTGTGTAACCAGCTCCAAAAATAGAAGAAAAAATATATCAACACCTTAGAAATAAGCCACTTCGAGGGGGCAACCTCCAATACATTACATAAATGAACAATTCTTGGATGATACAATTTACAAAACCTCCTTTCTATATATAGGAGTCCATGTGGCCATAATGTAATCCTAGTGGGCCACAATGTAATCCTAGCCGACCTAACAATAATAATTTAAGGGCACAATCATAACAAAATGGGGGTTACAAGGGTACAATAATAACAATAAGGGGGTTACACTAACAACAATAAGGGACTATACTAGTAATATAGGGACCTAACATGCCCCTCTCCTTCAAAAAAATTTTGTCCTCAACACTTGAGTAGCTCTAGGTGCTTCTGTATAAAATTCTCATCCTCCCATGTAGAATCTTCAGTGGGTAAATTCTTCCACTTGATGAGATACTCTGAAATTGATCGATTCCGTAGCTGTCGAGTTCTTGTTTCCATGACCGCTTCAGGTTCCAATATGATTTTTCTTTCCTCATCAAGTTCTGGCAATATTGTTTGAACTGGAAGATTTTCACCTATAACCTTTTTTAAGCATGAAACATGGAAAACTGGATGTACTCGCGAAGAAGCAGGAAGCTCCAATTTGTATGCCATAGAACCAATCTTTTGCAACACCTTGTAAGGACCATAGTACTTTGGTGATAATTTATTATTCTTCTTAGCTTGCTTGAGGGACATTTGTTTGTATGGTTGTAGCCGTAAAAATACCCAATCTCCTACATCAAAACTTCTCTCGCTACGATGTTGATCTGCCTGTTGTTTCATTCGATTTTGTGCCAAATTCGGGTTATCCTTTAAGAGTTGGAGAACTTCTTGCTGATGCTCGATGTGATCTTCCACTGCTTGAACCTTCGAATTTTCCCTTAAAGATGATGTGATCGATGGTGGATGATATCCATAAAGTGCCATAAATGGGGTCATTTTTTCTGCGGTATGGAAGGAAGTGTTATACCACCATTCAGCGAGAGGTAACCACTTGACCCATTGTGTTTGTTTATCAGATACAAAACAACGAAGATATCCTTCCAAACATTTATTTACTATCTTAGTTTGACCATCAGATTGAGGATGATAAGATGATCTACGAGCTAATTGAGTACCCAAACAATAAAATAACTCCGTCCAAAAATTTCCAATAAAAATGGGATCTATGTCGCTCACAATAACCCTTGGGCTTCCATGTAGCTTTTCAATTCTGTCCATAAATGTAGTAGCAACTGTACTTGCTTTAAATGGATGAGATAATGCACAAAAGTGTGCATACTTGGTAATTCTATCAACTACCACCATGATGACACTCTTTCCTTCATACTTAGGTAAACCTATGATAAAATCCATTGAAATCTCCTCCCAGTGTTGACTTGGAATGGATAAAGGTTGTAGAAGTCCCGGGGTCTTAATTGTCTCAACTTTATTCTGCTGGCAAACCAAACATTCCACCACAAAATTTTCAATATCAGATTTAAGGCCATCCCAAAAAAAAAATTTCTTCACCCTGTGGTAAGTTTTTAAAAATCCTGAGTGTCCTCCTAAAGGAGAAGTGTGCAATTCCAGAAGAATCTTTTGTTTTAGTCGAGAATTCTTACAAAGATATAAGCAATCTTTGTACCATAAGGAATCATTTTTCCAACTAAATGTATCAGATGTAATAGGATCTTGCTGCAACTTTTGAATGAGTGTCCATACACCTTTGTCCTTCTTCCATTCATTTCTTGCTTCGGTTATCCAATCTGGTTGGATAATAGAAATGGAACAAAGAAATGCTTCCACCTCTTCATTCTTTCTTGAGAGTGCATCTGCAACAACATTAAGCTTTCCTTTTTTGTAGATTATTTCAAATTCATAACCCAACATCTTTGTGACCCATTTTTGCTGCTCTTCTGAAGATAGTCTTTGTTCCAAAAGTGTTTAAGACTATCATGATCAGTTTTTACCTTGAAGTGTCTTCCCATTAGGTAAGTTCGCCATTTCTTTAGTGCATGTAGTATTGCTAATATTTCCTTCTCATAAATAGGTTTCTGTAAATACTTTCCTTTGATTGGACGACTTTCAAAAGCAATGGGTCTTCCTTCCTGCATTAAAACTGCACCAATTCCATTTCCTGAGGCATCACATTCCACGATAAAGGTTTTTGTGAAGTCTGGTGTAGCTAAGACCGGTGCTAGGCACATTGCCTCTTTAAGATGTTCAAAGGCCTTAGTTGCTTCAGGAGTCCATGAAAATGCATCTTTCTTCAATAATGTTGTTAGAGGTGCCGCTATTCTCCCATAATTCTTAACAAACTTGCGATAATACCCCATTAACCCGAGAAATCCTCGCAACTGCTTTATGGTTGTGGAGACTTTCCATTCCTTAATGGCTTTAATTTTGTTAGGGTCTACTTTAACACCCTCCTGAGATACAATATGACCTAGATATTCCACCTCTTGTACTCCAAAGAAAAAATTGGATGTTTTTGCATATAATTGTTTCTCCTGCAATAGTTTGAGTACCTTGTCAACATGTTCAACATGATCCTTCCAAGACCTGCTATAGATTAGTATATCATCAAAAAATACCAGCACAAATTTTCTAAGGAAGGGTTTGAAAATGGAATTCATCAACCCTTGAAATGTAGAAGGTGCATTGGTAAGGCCAAAAGGCGTGACCAAAAATTCATAATGACCCTTATGAGTTCGGAATGCTATTTTTGGAATATCTTCGGTCTTCATTCTAATTTGATGATATCCTGAACGAAGATCCAACTTGGTAAAATAAATTGCTCCATGTAATTCATCCAATAATTCATCAATCACAGGAATGGGAAATTTGTCTTTAATGGTGAGCTTATTGAGCTCCATATAATCCGGACACATTCGCCATGATCCATCCTTCTTGTGTACCAATACTACAGGAGCAGAGAAAGAACTTTGACTAGGTTGAATTATACCCGCCTCTAACATTTCTGCAATCATACGTTCAATTTCGCTCTTTTGGACGTAAGGATATATATAAGGCATGATGTTTGGAGGAACACTTCCTGGAATCAAATGAATAGCATGATCATGATCACGAATAGGTGGGAGTCCTTTGGGAGTTTCAAACACCTTGGAATGATTGTCCAAGACTTGTTGGAGATGTGCAGAAATAGATGATTTTGATGTTGGAACTTCTAGTGAGCATAATTGTGCAATTACGCCTCGCTGTTCTTTCTTTAGAAGCTTTGTCATGACATTAGAGCTTATTATCCTTCCTGGCTTCCCCGCAATACCTCGTAATTCGACTTCCTTTCCTTCTGAAAAAAATTTCAAGAAAAGTTCTTGAAAATTAAAAGTTACCGTCCCCAAAGATTGTAACCATTGTACTCCTAGTACAACATCAGCACCTCCCATAGGAATGGAAAGCATTGGACTATTCAATACATATTCCCCCATGGTTAGCTTGATATTATGGCATTTTCCAAAGCAATTTACAGTTCCTCCATTTGCAACCATCACTTGACATTCTGGTGTTGGGTATAGGAAACAATTCAATTCCTTGGCTACCTTACAATGAATAAAATTATATATATGAGAGAGAGTTGATGCGATATGGTTTGGATTCATTTCTTCCTCTTCTAGGGCTGGTTCTGGTGTATATCCTCTTCTTGTTCATTTTCTTCTTCCTCTTCACAATCTGTAAATAATTTCTTGTACACTTATGACTGGTGTATTTGCTATCTGGCCTTAAGAAAAGCCTTTGCTCTTTTTTCTTCAATTTTTGTGGTGTCAACCTTGTAGGTTGTGGAAATCTAGGCGTAGAAACACTTCCTTCTTTATAGAAGTGAGTGGTAGGCTTCCTTGTCATATAATTTTACATTCAATTTTTCTTTCCAACACAGATACCTTTTTATTTTTTAATGAATCGGGTTCCATATAAAACCATGTTGGATGTTATCCTTTAAAGTGCCTATGAAGAGATCAATCCTGTGTTCCTCTGGAATATCAGTTACCTTATATTCAATTTTTGGAAGTCCTCAATGTGCTCCCCCACTAAACCCTTTTGTTTGAGATTTATCAATTGGCTAAAGAAGGTGTTACTCTTTGTATCTTCATAATGTGCTATCATTTCCTCCGTAAAAATTGACGAAGTGACAATTTTCTTACGGGAGCAAAGCCATCGATACCATACAAATGCATTTTGTTCTAAACGTAAAGTTGCAATGCATACCTTTTGTGTGTTTTGCACATTATGGAGATCAAAATATTGCTCCATCTGTAGTATCCATGTTACAGGATCCTTTCCATCAAACTTCCTCATATCCATTTTTGGAATATGGTGGTTCTTCCCTCCAACAGTAGAGTTTATGAAATCACGATTAACATTTTTTTTGTTCTCATCATGAGTTTCCTCTACTATCTTTTCACCATTACGAAACATTTCTTGTATCAACTTTGTCAAACCTTCCATGTCTTCTTTTAGATCATTCTTCATGTTTCCCATGTTGTCTTTCATTTTTTCATCGATCTTAGCGTCCATGTCATCCATCTTAGATTCACTTTCTTCAAAAACTTCCATTTCATTTTTCTTGCTCTTTGCAAGAGCGATATTTAATTGTCGTTACTCTTGTAATTTTGACAGATCATGTTGCAATTCTTCATCTTCATGAGTCATAGTAGAGCCTTCTGAAGGCTTAATGGGTGTTGAATTATTTTTACAGGGCCTTTTTTAGAACCCAATACTGATATCTATTCTACAATATGCCCTTGGAATCAATTCAAATTGATTTTTCAAACAAGACTTATGCAATTCGGAAAAAAAATACACATCTTTTTCTTGCTTTTGAGGAGCTCGATATTGAAATTGGATTATCTCTGTGATTGTGGCTCTTCAATATCTAAAATTCAGCACTAAATTAGCCCTCTGAATTCAATTTTGAATGCCATAGGTTTGACTTGATTTGGATTCTCCAAGACAAAGTTATGACCAATCTCCCACAATGACCTAATTATGGACTGGTTCAGTAGAGCGAACTTGTATGAATTTCCACGTGTCACTGTTTCATCCTTCTCCTCTGAAATTGATAGCCAAGAAAATACATTCCGTGTGCTTGTGACCAATTTTTACATCACTCCAATCCGATGCTCAGAGAGAGAGTTATTGAACTTTTCCCACGATCACCTCTTTGAGATGAAATTCGGGAGCCTGCAAAAGCACTATCTTCCACAGCTCATATCTCCAAAAATATTGCGAACCAAGCTCTAACATTTTTTGACAAGTTTCCTCAGGATTTCAGCTTCTCACCCTAAAAATTTCAGATTCTGAACCTTCTTAGAAAGAAAGTTATAGCGCAAATTCCATGATGACCTGTTTAGGAGCCTAAAAAAAGACCTAACTTCCACAGATCATATCTCCGAAAATATTGTGAATCAAGCTCTGAAATTTGTAGGAAATATTCCTCAGGAGTTCAGCTTCCTACCCTAAAAATTTCAGCTTTTTAAACTTCATCACGAAAATTCCACGATGACCTGTTTGGAGCAGCAAAACCCTAGAATCCAAAGCTCTGATACCAAATGTTGTTTAACCAACTCCAAAAATAGAAGAAAAAAGATATCAATGCCTTAGAAATAAGCCACTTCGACGGGAAAACCTCCAATACATTACATAAATGAACAATTCTTGGATGATACAATTTACAAAACCTCCTTTCTATATATATGAGTCCATGTGGCCATAATGTAATCCTAGTGGGCCACAATGTAATCCTAGCTGACCTAACAATAATAATTTAAGGGCACAATAATAACAAAATAGGGGTTACAAGGGTACAATAATAAAAATAAGGGGGTTACACTAATAACAATAAGGGACTATACTAGTAATATAGGGACCTAACAGTATAATTGGTTGCTTACACATCATCTCAAGAGGGTGACACTTCATATTGAATGCTGGAGTAACTAAACATACATTAGTTGTTTTTTTTTAATATGTTTTCACTTAGAGTAGCATTGAAATTTCAATTTCAGTTATAAGATTTATATCCATGGAATAGGACTAATGTTAAATTAGAAGTCATTAGAATATATACTCTGTTTTTCAGATCAAATTATAACCAGCCAAGAGTCTTTGATTCATTTTTATGTAAATTAGTTTAACTTAGGAACACTTCCTTTTTTTGCTTCTTAAAATTCATTAGGATTCATTTTATTTCTGTCATAGTTTTTAGATTAACACTCTTAGATATAAAGAAGAAAACCCCCAAAACAACATAAAAATACATACAACGAAGTAAGAAGAAGGTTAACTAAGCACATATAGTGCACCACACTTCATTATTTTACAAACCTCGGTTGATAATTTATGTAAGAAATTTAAGACATTAAATTGATTAAACACCCATTACATGGCTCCGAAAGTGGATTCCCTTCATAATCAGCCATCTTATAAGCCCCTTTTTTGAGAAATCGTTTAACAATAGAAGGCCCATGCCACATGGTTTAGAGTTTAGCATCCCCTAACTTATCATTGTCTTGGTCATAAACCAAAACAAGATCACGCTTAGAAAAGACATGAGGTCAGACATATTTATCATGATTGGGTCTTAACGCATTTCTTATGAATTTTGTTATTGACAAAGGTGAGAAGGAATTTTTCATCAAGATGGGTAAGTTGTAACAAACATGCTTCCTCGGCTGAGGTGTCAGGGAGTAAATCGAAAAAAAGTTAAGAGAATATATTTTGCACTAGATAGGAAGGAATGACTCTACCCCATAAACTAATCAGAACAAAGTGAATCTAGTGCCATATTTCATGGAGGTTTGGTATTCCCAGAAGGTGGAAAATAGCATAAGGTGCTAGTTAGATTTATGTCTTCCTACCATCCATTGAAACATAGTTTTCAAATTACTATTCACTACTTCTACTTGGACATTAGCTTGAGGATAATACGGTGAGGAATTTTCATGGTGAAAACCCAACTTAGCAACTAGTTCCTGCATCATATGATTTTGAAAGTGTTTTCCATGATTATTCAGGATGCGTTTAGGCACACCAAACCTATTGATGACATGATTGAAAAAGAATAAAGCAACAATATCACCATTATTAAGACATGTAGGCATGGCCTCGACCTATTTGGTAACACAGTCAACAACAACAATGATATAGTGATGTCCTTGGGCAGAGGGTGGGTTACATTGTATAAAGTCATTTCCCCACTGGGAAAAAGTTCTGACAGTGATAAATGGATGTAACAAGGTGGGATGAGAATGCATCTTGCGAGAAAATATTTGACAAGGATGGAAATTTTGGATGATTATGATGCAATATTTAAAGAGTGAAGACCAAAAGTAATCAGTGCACAATATTTTCTGTATAGTGGCATGCCTAGACAGATGACCACCAAATTCCCTAGCGTGGAAATCATTCAAAACATGTTTGATTTCTTCATGAGTAATAAATCGATGTGAAATAGTGTCGACACCACAACGGTAAAGAGTATCATCGATAATAAGATAGTGTCAAGACTGATGGCAATTCACTAACGGTCATCACCAGACAAATCAGGCTGAAAATCTTGTCTTTGGAGATAAATAATGATGTCTCCATAACAGGGATCAAAATTAATAATGAATCACAAGGATTTGTCAGGAAAAGGATCCGTGGCCACAATTTCCTCATCAGTTGAAGGAAATTCAAAAAGAAGCTCGATGATGGCTAGGGATTTTTTGGATTTAGCAATGGAAAAATCCAAATCAAACTCCTGAAGGATTACAATCCATTTAGAATATCCCCCCCCCTATGATTTGGTGACTAGGGATTTTTTCACGGGGTTTGAGTCAGCAATGACTGTAGTCTTTCACAGTAGAATATAATGCCTCAAGCGTTGCACAACAAATATTTTTGCAAGAGCCAACTTCTCAACATGGGAATAGTAGAGCTCAGGACCGATCATGCCTTTGCTAAGGTAATATATAATATGTTCATTGTGCATGTCATCCTCTTCGACGAGAACCATTCCTACGGAATATTTTGAAGGAAATAGATATAACAAAAAATCTCGGTTGAAGTCATGAGGGAATAGAAAAGGTGCCGAAAACAAAGCCTATTTTAGATCATAAAAAGAACGTTGGGCTTGATTGTCCTTAATGAAAGGGAATCCTTTCTTTAGCAAATGCATGAATTCATGGGAAATATGGGCATAGTTGGTAATGAAACATTGTAAAAATTTGGATTCTCCCTTAATTCTTTGAAGCTAGCAGACAGTATGAGGAGGAGGTAGATTGGTAATTGCCTCAACCTTGGAAGGATGTAGATCCCTTCTTGAGAAATTATGAACCCTAAAAATAATCTAGATCGTATGCAAAAGATACATTTATGTTGATTAAGCCAGATTTTGAAAACCAACATCGAAGAAATACCTCTCGAAGGTGGGAAATATGGTCCCCACGCAGCAAAGAATGAGCAGTAAGATCAAGGAATGCATAAGACATGGACCGCTGGAAAGTAGCACCAATATTTTTAAGACCAAAGGGAAGTTTATGATAGGAAAATGTGATGATCTGGTTATAGTTGGAGAAGCCATCCATAAAGGAGATGATAGTGTTACCGACACAGACATCAACAATCTAGTCGATAAAGGGTGTAGGATAATTATCCTCAGGACAGGCCAAATTCACGACACAGTAATCAATGTAGAATCGAATAGTCCTTTTTTTATTATCAACTAGAACAAGATTAGAAACCCATTCCGTTAAAGGTATGGAATAGATAAAACCAACATCAAGAAGGTTTTGAACTTCGGCTTTAGTACTTGTTATTTTATGTGGGTTAGCCGGCCAGAGCTTTTTCCGAGAAGGCTTAGCTCCAATATATGTCTTGATTTTATGTTGGATGATTTGTGGGTCAATGCTAGGAATTTCCTCGTAAGACCATGCAAAAACATTTTGGAATTATTTGAAAAGGGCGATATAAGTGGAAATATCTGAGGGTGTGAAATTGGCCCCAATTAAGATGTTTTCCATGACACCTGGTTTCGTAGAAATATTGATCGGAATTGTAGAAGAAATGTTGGCCAAGTTCCCTTCCAAATAAATGGAAAAAATCCATTGAAAATTTGGGGAAGGACTGGAATTTCCAGAGGAAGTAAGGATTTGATGAGACTCATCCAAATCCTCAACACGAAGGAGAAATGAAGAGGTCCCCAAGGATGGTCAGAAATATACATGAGTTCTCGAATAGCTTCATCGGATGGTAATGGAAAGTCAAGAAATTCACAAGAGGAAGGATGGTCAATAACCCAAGAAGGAAAAAATAAATCGTTAGGTGGTACTAAGATGGCATCACAAGACTCATTGGGTGAGGAATTCAACTCGATAGCCTGATAAGAAAGATCTCCTGGACTTAAGGGCATGGAGATGCCATATTGATCGATCTCAGATTCAACAAGCACCACCCAAGGATCATCGATAATTAGGGGTCCATAGGTGTGTGAAGAGATCATATGGAAGCGGGAAATGGTAGGAGATGAAGGAGTGTTGTGTGAAGTGAGTTGAGGAAAAACCCCCATAAGAGTAGAAAATTTAAAAATTCCAGTGCCAACACTCGGAAATTGATGAGGATGGTCTCTCACAAGTGGTACATAATTTTTGGTGGTGGAAATCTAAGATGACAACATGAAATAGTCAAGCTGATTGATAGTGAAAATTTTCCTTCATGGGGAAAGCAAAGTAGACGGAAAGCAAACGAGATGAATGCGGTCATTGCGTAAAACCAACTATGACCAAGGAGTAGGTTGTAATCTAATGAGGTGTTGGCAACTTCGACATCAAAATATACCATTTTTCCACCTAACTTGATGGAAAAATGTGGAAGGAACCCCTTGGGTATGAAATTATGACCGTCAAAGGCTTAGAGAGTGGTGTTGGATGTGTCAAGTGCTAGAGAGCCAAGATATTTCCAACAAGATATTGACATGAAAAATTTGGAAGATCCGTCATCCACCAGAATGCGATGGATATTATTTTGAAAGATCTACATGATGATATGAAAATAAATCTAATGGGAAATACAAGGAGCATATTTCTAGACATTGAAAGTGATGAAACTAGAGTTGGATAAATCAACTCCACTGATGGTAGACAACAAGGCCTTGCACTATTGAGGAAAAATTTGCAAGACCTCCAAGGCATACATGGCACAAGGATCCTGAGCAAGGTCTTCAACAATACTATAATGCTAAGCAGCCCTAGCAGAAGGGTGGCGTGTCTTCTTATAGAGAACACCCTAGGGGGGGCGATCGAAAGGTTCTGGAGGCTTATCGAAAGTCAGAGGTCCAATTGAACTAGGTGGAGTTGGTGAGTCCTTAGAAGGAGAACTTGACTCATGAACATCATAGGATTTGGCTCGCGTAGTCACATTTACATCTTCCTTTCACATGAAGACAAATGAACTATGAGGGGAATTGGAAGAAGAGCCCCAGTTTCCCCCTTGTGGAGGTCAAGAAGATTGAGCAACCATCTATTGATGATATTGTGCAAGGAATGGATGAGTCAAAACAACAGGTTGTTGAGTAGACGGTGGTGAAAGAAGCCTATGTACTTCATCCATTCGAGGACACTCATGATATTTAAGGTGACTTCCTTGAAAAATTTTGTAGGGGAACTTGAATTTCTGGAACCACTCACTGGTGCCCCCTCCCTAACTCCAAGGATTGGTTTAAGACCCTTGGACTGTTTGATTATATTGTTTATTTCTCTTTTTATTCTTTTTTTTCTTACCACGAGATTGAGGGTTTTTATGTAGTTGAGTGGACTTCACGATGAGAACATTGGTGGACTTCTTAGGAGGGGGTTCTTTAGCAGAGCTAGATGCCCTTTCTATGGCTTGATATGTAACAATCAATTTCCCAATGTGGGCAGCAAGTTGGCTCATCGAATAAAAAACAGACCCAATCACACCATTGGCATGTGTGCCAGGAACAAGTTTATGAGGGTCAATAGAAGGCCTAAGGGCATTTGGAAACACTTCGTATGGTGTAACCGACTGTGAATATATGAGATATAATTGTTGGGAAGCTAAAATGGATTGCTTCTCAGTAGCGAATCGATACATAGACACATCCTTACAAATTTGAGGTCAGAGAGATCGAATGAACCATTTACGTAAATTTTCATTAGGTAATTTGGTTCTCAATAACCTCTTGTGATGATGCCACTCATGAATGTGATTAGAAATTAGTGTGGCATCATCTTGTTTAAATTTTTACAAAACTTCAGAGTTGATATCATGAGGTAGGAAACTGGAAATGTGTTAACAAAGTTGGATCTATTGAGGAAAATTCACCGTAGGATGCAATATCTAACTCGATATACCACTTTGCGGCATCCCCAGTTAACGTTCGTTGTAACAAGTGAAGTTTAATAGTATCATCCACCAGAGAATTAGATGAGCACCATATCTGATAGGTGGTAATGTGAGTGGATGGATTCTCCCTACGGTTCCCTTCAAGCTTGGGAATATCTGATGGTAACTTGGTGGGTAGGAATGGCCACTAGGGATCATGATGGATGGAGCCATTAGTCAATTTGGTAAAATCAAGTAAGTAGAGAGAAGATAAAAATGGATTATGGATTTAGCTAAATGGGCCATAGGTGGGAGAAGCCCTTGACCAACCTTGTGGTCCCCCCATATTCGAATTAGATGGATGCATTTTCTGGTGTAGAAAAGGGTTCACCCTGAAAAAAGGCTATTGTGGGCCAACATAACTAGTAGATGGATGTTCCCCCCAGGGTAGAAACCTCAAGAGAGAAATGGACCCCCAAGAGCATGAATTATTATGGGGTTGTACCCAAGGTTAAAAGAAGTACCACTCTTCACAGTAGGACCAACATAAGGAGGATAACCCATGTTTTCTTGAGGGGTCCTGACCTAGGTTCAGATTTTATCTCACAACCAACAAACCCTCCAACTACTGGCCCTCTTGGCAGTGACCTACATGCGCAAATCAAGGTCTCACCAAAAGAAGTATGGGGGGGTGCTGGAACTAGGTTTCCGCACCCTGAGAAACAGAATAATGAAGTGGCCTTAAGCAGATTGATTGCATACTTATATCAATAATAAACATATGTGCACAATACATCAAATATTACAGACAGAGTCACAGATCGGTTTAGCGCAAATATAACATAACAGAACCACATGCAGATCTAAATAATGCGTAATAAATTATGCATATTCATTCATGTATCCTCTCATCAATGTAACTTCATGCTTAACTAACAGGTGTCTTTGCATAGATATAAATAAGAAATACAGAAGCAAAGCGAAATTAAAACAGAACGGATAACTCAGATCAATAAACAATGTTTCACCAAAATCAATCCTTGTATTAATTCAGATCCTTCAGTGCATTAGACTTCACCCTTACACTTTACCCTTCTGTGCACAAAACTAGAGGAGTCTACACAAAGCCAGGACTAGGTCTTCGTGCACACAGCTAGCAGGAGCCTTTCTACCTAACCCAGACAACCCTTAAAAAAGTATTACAGATTCATAAACATTCATATCATCATAATGGTCTATTCAACTTAAGATACTTCCTTAGATGCCCTATATCTATTTATATCATTCAAGCGCGCAGATATTATGGTCTCAAACCATGGCTTGAGGCCAAAAATTTACCCTTAAACCATTTTACATCAAAATAGGGACTTTGACCTGCCCCAAATCCCCTTGACTCATTCATGCAATGTGCATATATAAAACTTGTACAAAAAGATACCAAAATGTGTACCCCAGGGGACCCTACTCCAACAGGACCCCAACACAAACATGTGACTCATCCCAAGTCAGTGAGGTGTCTACTCCTTAAGCTTGGCTTGGAGTGTGCTAAAAGAATATTTCAGAGCGAGCACCATTTCAAAAATTTGCGTAGTAGCTCCCTGCGCTTACAAAACTAACTTCTCAGTGGTGGGCCCTTCAGTGGCCAACTCTATACTGCATTGTGTTTGTTGAATCGCCTTTAGTGTAGTGTCTAGAGTCTGTGAAAGATGGAGAGCCTCCTTAGCCCATGGTTGCATATGTGCTTCCAAAAAATGTTCTTTATGGCATAGGTCTTCAATCGTTGTCTGGATTATTTGGCCCTCCAGCAGACGGGCGAGGCGTTGTGGAAGAAAAAGGGTTGGCACCACTCTTTGGATCTTAGAAAATTGTTTCTCTTTTTGGTGCAGCTTGTTGCACAACTACTGTACTATAGTATCATTCTGCAAGGACATCCATACACCCATAACCTCATCCAACAGGTTGTCACACTAGGTGACTACAACAACAATACTGTCTGTGGCTTGTTTTACTTCAGCTACCCTTTTTGCGTGGACTTCAGGGGGAGTGTCAGATTGCAAATTCATTTTTAGGTCAGTGATTTGATGTTAAAACACTGCACTTCAACGCATGATGCTTTCAAGGTTGCAGCCAGTCCTTCCAATTTTTATTTTGGGGCATTTTTGGCTAGGGCTGCTAGAACATCGCTGCAGACTTGGTGAATTTTGGCTTCGAGCGCAGCGCGCTGGGCTTTAGCCGTGCGGCATGATACTTCGACGGCTTACTATTTCCAATGTGCATCTTCGGCCTGCTTCTTGGACTCGAAAGAAGATGTTTGAGCAACAGCCTCACGAAATTGAAGTTCTTCAACAATCATGGTGTGCATCAAGTGCAACTTTCCTACAGGTAAAACAAACAAGTTAAAGTTAATATCGCTTGCACTGCAGAATTGAGTGCGCTGGATGGTGTCCACATGGATGGTTGGCGTGGGGATTTGCACAAGACGCGCATCCTTGGTGGCTGGTAATGTTATATCCAATGGTTGTGCGCTGGTGACTTATGTGTTAATATGGTTTCCTAAGGAACTCTCACTTGTATCAGGATTGCTTGCATTTTGAGTTCTTGGATCCCTACCTGAACAACTTCCAACACAATATTATACTACACCTCCATATCTTTCCAATGATCCTCAGTCACAGATGTGAATGTGTTATCAATCTCATTCAAATCGTCCTCCGTTAGCGTCAAGACCTTTTGTCCAGCATCTTTGTAGCCTGTCCTTTTCTTTCTGGATCCACCAACGGCCTGAGAGCCACGCTTCGTTCCCTCAGATGTCTGCACTTCTACCTCCTGCACTGTATCTTTCAGTGCGAAACCATTTTTCTCTGGCTCAGTGTCTTTCTCCAGGTCGATAGTCTCGTCAGTGGTCAACGGCGTGGCTTCTTTCTCTAGAGGCTTTTTAGTCACCTTCTATGTGGTTTTCTCTGGCTGACTACTAGTGCGCGGCTTATTCAGTGTTTTGGTGATAGGAGTGGATGCACCAGGCTCCAACCATGCTGGTGGCCATTCTGCAGTAATTCTGATCAAGTCATCCTCTGTCACTAAGTATGGTAACTTGTACCAATCTACCTCGACAATGCCTTTCTCGCGGATGTGCATATTATGGAATGTGGCCTTGAAGTTGGCTATGACCTTGTATTTCTCATAGAGTGCGGGAGACAAACTAGGCTTAGACTACATGGCCTGATATAATGAGGCATCATAAAGGAACCAAAAAATATTATTCTCCTTAGCGTGTGCGGGGTTTGAAGAATTCCAAAGCGTCGCGTACCATGCGGCCTCACACATTTGGGGCTCAATCTCAGGAAACTGGGTTTCCTCAGGGGTATTCCACCTTATCAATGCAATTAACAACAATACTAGCCAAGCATACTAAAATTTATTTCCTTCTTCATGTGCTTCGCACACATTTTCCAGAAAATCCTTCCATAGATAATGAGACCAATTGTAAATTAAACCTTTCTCACACTATCCTGCGAGAGAAATCACATGCGCGGGCACCTCCTTTGGTCCACCTTTGTGCATCATCTTGCAGGCCAAGAGAAGCATGCTGAACTAAACAACCGGGTCATTTATGTTGCTGACCAAAAACCTTGGCTCTTCTGTGAGACTTGACACTTATTCTTGATCTGGTCTGCAACGGATTTTTCTTGCGCTTTTCCTCCAAAATCCACATTTGGATTTGCGCCTTTAGTAGGTAAACTAGTGATCCTATGGATCAATGCAACATCTATTGGAATACACTCTCCCAACCATAGTGCATCATCATGCACAAGCGCAAGTGATTTCTGGACACAGATGTAGTTTATTGTGCTGTGCCCAAAGTGAGGGATTTGCAATAGATTTAACAGGCCTGCTTTGTGCAGACTCAACACCCATCTCTTTGGCTCTAGGCACACTATTCCCTCTTTATACTAAACTTCGTCAAGGTATAGCTCTAGCACGAGTTAAGGAAATATTTATACGTACGCAATGTCCCAATCCTCCATTCTGAGTTGTGGAACTTTAGCAAACATGTCCCCTTCCATTGGGATATTTTCTGGGATTAATAACATTTTGATGATCGCACGCACTTTTTCAATATATTTACATATTTTGACTGTCGATTTTCATGGTGCGACATAGGTCAGAAACCGCGAGAATGGGGCCACTTCGACCACATCCCCCTCTTCCTCCATAATAGTTTTTGGGAGCTCTGTCATGGGAATTTTCAGATGCTCAGCCACAGTGGAGCACTGATTTGGAGTCTTTTCTCTTGGGGATATTATTATATCAGATGACTCTGCTTCTTAGACTTCATGGCGCAAGAGTCTTAACAATAGGGACCTCGGGCGCAACATGGTCATCTATAGGTCGCGTGGCCATCGTACTACCTGGAATTACGTAACCCAACCCTACGTGGCACAACTCTTCCTCGAATTCTGGATCCAAACCAGACATAGACACAGAGTATGTAGCAGAAATCAAAGAAATCAAAGAAAATAATTCACTTAGAAAGCAAAGGGAACTATTGCGACCCCCTAGGTCATATTTATACTTCTTGCGCATCTCCAACGGTTCCTTTTGCATTAATGTGTCTCCATAAATGACAAAATGGTCCCAAACCTCGAAAAATCCCTTCATTAAATGCCACCTAGACGCTGCCATAAATGGTAATAAAGTTTTCTTTTCCAGATTTAGTGTTCCAACAGCTAGTTTTAGGCACTTGTGCAATCCATTCAATCTCCTCGTGCAAGTACCACGCACGTGTAATATTCCTAAATTAGCATGCAGCTAATTGGAATATTAATTTTGTTCTTGTCATTTAGTTAAATGAATAAATGGGTAAGGAGGCCCTAAAATATCTTAAGTAGGCATAAAATCCCTCTTGATGTGAAAAGGGATCATGTTAATAACTAGATCAAGCACCCTCATGTTGGAACAAGGACTAATACATGTGGACAAGGTCAAGTTAGACCAAGTCAACAACAGTAATATAGGAGGAGTGGATCACCAATAAAGACAGCTCAATATGAATGTGGATCAGTTTAGCTAGTCAGAATAAAGACACCTTGGGTGTGGAAGGAGACAATGCATGGAGACTAAATCAAGGTTGACCAAATCAAACAACGCTGTAAATAGAAGAGTGGAACTAATGGAGACATCATAATTTTGGAGGATGAGCCTTTGCATGGAAGTAACCTCATAAATGGGTGGGACCCATGGTGAGGAAGCTCATCAACTATATAATGGAGGGAATGGCAGCCATATGGGGTATGATTGAGAATATGATTTTATGATTGGGTCTGTTTAGACTTATTGCATGCTTCAGCTATTTAGCTAAGTTTGTTGTACTGTTTAGTACAAGGGTTTTCTCATGCGGGAATTCCCCACTCTTTCTTGGAGAACTTGTTTAAGGGATCTGAGAGGAGCTTTTTGTTCATCATTTCCACTATTCGGCACTTGGCCAAGTAGTAACAATGTTACCGATGAAATAGGTAACCGCAATGTTACCTACTTTTTTTGGTAGCATAAAAAGCACCCGATTTTGAAAAGTGGTGATGCAGAATCACCATTTTTTTTTTGGTGCACATTTTTGACACTCTAAAATTTTTATTTATGAAGTATGAATATTTGTTTTAAAATGTTAGTGATTTTCATGCTAATTTTGAAATGTATTAATGCAGCATCAATTTTTTTTTTTTTTTTTTTTTTTAAGAGCAGTGATTTTCATGCTAATTTTGAAACGTATTGATGCTGCATCAACCTTTTTTTTTAGAGCAGTGATTTTCATGCTAATTTTGAAACGTATTGATGCTGCATCAACCTTTTTTTTTTAGAGTGGTGATTTTCGTGTTGGTAATAAAATACAAAACTTAGATAAAAAATATATATATAAAAACAATAAAAAAACCAATAAAAATGTAAAAAAAACAAAAATAGCTCATAAAAATAAAAAATTTAAACAAAAATAAATTAAAAAAACAAAAATATTTGAAAATTATATCAAAGGAAATGACAAAATTTGAAGAAAAAAACACATAATTTAAAGAAAAAAAACAAAAATTGACCAAAAAATTAAAAAAAAAAAAAATCAAAAACATTTTTTTCTAACTTATTAAAAAAACAATATATTAAAATATATATATATATATATATATATTTAAAAAAAAATTAAAATAATTAAAATTACAAAATTAAAATTTAGAAAAAAAAATTAAATTAAAAAATTAAATTAAAAAAAATAATAATAATAAGGAAAAAAATACAAATTTTAAAATTTACAAAAAAAAACAAATTAAAAAAAAAACAATTAAAATTGAAAAAGAAAAAGAAAAAAAAAAAAAAAAAAAAAAAACCTATCATTAAAAAACAAAAAAAATGAAAAAAACCACGTGCAAATAATTAAAAAACAAATATACATAAATTTAGTGTTTTTTTTTTTTAGTGAAACCATTTATAGATTTTAAAAATGAAAAACTAAATAAACGAAAAAATTAAGAAAAACAATTAAATTAAATTAAAATTTAAAAATTTTAATAAATAAATTTTAAATTTTAAATTTAAAAAAATAATTATTCTATAATATTAAATATAAAAAAAATTAAACAAATTGAATTTAAAATAAAAAAATTGAATTAAAAAAATAATTTTAAACTTTTTGAAATTCAAATTTAAAAAAAAAAATCAAATTAAAATAAAAATATTAAAAATTAAAAAAAAAATAAAAATAAAAATAAAATCAAATAAAAAATAGATGTACATATATATTAAAAATTAAAAAAAAAAAAAAAAAACAAATTTTATTTTAAATAAAAATATTAAATTAAAAAAAAAAATAAAAAAAAATTGAAAAAATATATATATATTTTGAAATTTAAAAAAAAAAAATCAATTAAAAAAAAAACAATTAAAAAAAAAACAATTAAAATTTTTTTTTTAAAAAAAATCAATTAAAAAACAATTAAATGGGGGGGGGGGGGGGGGAGGGGCGGTGTGGGCCGGGAGGCCGGCTGGGCCGCCCCCGTGGCGCCGCCCAGCGGGCGGGCCGCGCCCCACCACCGCCATTTAATTGTTTTTTAATTGATTTTTTATTTTTTTTTATTTTTTAATTGATTTTTTTATTTTTTTATTTATTTTTTTTTTTAAATTTCAAAATATAATTTTTTTTTTTTAATTATTTAAAATAAAATTCGTTTTGTTTTAATTTTTTTTTAATTTTATTATTTTTTTGTTTTAAATTTATTATTATTATTATTATTATTTTTAATAATTTTTATTAAATTTTGCCCAATTTTTTTATTTAATTGATTTTTTTTTTTTTAATTTCATAATTTTTCTTTGTTATTAACTTTTATGTTTAGTTTTTTAATATAATTTTATAAAATTCAATAAATTTTATATATATATATTTTTTAATTTATTTCGATTTAATATTTTTTTTAAATGTTTTACCTTTTTTTTTTTTTTTTTTGGTTAATTACATAAAATTTTTATATTTTTTTTCAATTAAAATTGTGTATTTAAAATTAGATTTTTTTTTTAATGAAACTTTTTTTTTATTTAATTTTTTTTTCTTTTTTTTTTTCAATTTTCCATTTTTAATTGATTTTTAAAGTTTTTAAAGTTTTTCGTTTAACAATATATATATTTTTTTCTTTTATATTTAAAATTTATTTTTTCTTTCAAAATTTATTTGTTTATTCATTTATTTATTAAAATTTAATATTTTTGTTTTTAAATTTAATTTGTTATTTTAATATTAACCTCTCTTTTTTTAATTTAATAAAATTTGATGTATATACCTATTTTAATTTAAGTTCATATATATATTTTATTTTTTATAATTTAAATTTAATTTATTTTTTATAGTTTATTTGTTTTTTAATATATATTGTTTTAAATTTAATATTTTCATTGTATTTTATTTTTATTTTTTATTTTTAATTAATTTTTCTTTTTTTTTTCCTTTTAATTTGAATAGTGTTTTTTTTTTTAATTTTGAATTTTTAAATTTATTAAAATTTAATATATTTCCTTAAATTTAATTATTTGTTTTAATTTTTTTTTCTTTTTTTAAAATTTAATAAGCATTTTCTTTTTCTTTTTTAAATTTAATTTCTATATTTTATTTTTTACAATTTCCTTCTTTTTTTAACTTGTTTTTTTTTTTAAATTTAATATTTTTATTTTGTTTTTATTTTTATTTTTTAATTTCTATATTTTTTTAAATTTTAATCTTAATTTTTTTTTGGTTTATTTTTTAAAATTTTTTTTCCTTAAATTTTAGGTTTTTTTTTAATGATTGAATTAAAATTTTTACTTTGTTTTTATTTTTATTTTTTTTATCTTCATATATTTTTAAATTTTAAGCTTTTAAATGTTTTTATTTTTTAAATTTATTTTTTTTCTTAAATTTTAGGTTTTTTTTTAATGTTTGAATTTTAAAAATTAAAAAAATGTTACTTCTATTTTTAAAAATGCCAAAAGTATGACACAATTTTGTTTTTTGTTATTCCAGCATCAACTGGTTTTGTTTTGAGGGTGTTTTTTCAATCCTTTTTTCAAGAAACAATTTGTTTTTACCATAATTTTATAAAATGTTGAAATTTGACCTTCAAAAAAAACGAAGTGCGTTCTGAAAGAGACACTTTTTTTGGGGGGTGTTTTTTCAATCCTTTTTTCAACAAACAATTTTCTTTTTAGCATAATTTTAGAAAATGTTGAAATTTGACCTTAAAAAAAAAACAAGTGCGTTCTGGAAGACACACTTTTTTTTGGGGGCGTGTTTTTTCATGTTTTTTGAGAGTTTTTGGGCTAGAGTTCCCGTTTTGAGGTCAGGTTACCTATTTCATCAGTAACAGTGTTTAGTCACCTACATCCAAAACGCAGTCTCTTGGAGGATCTGTTTTATTTTACATGGTGTTGCAGTGAAAGGGTTTAAAACCCTCTTTTATGACCTAGTTTCCCAGGAGGAGGATTGGCCTTTTTCCCGGAAAGCTAGTAGAAGGAGCTACAGCCATTTATTTGCATGATCAACCATATTTATGCAATGCTTCAACCATACAGTGTGATTCAGTCTTAGACCTGTAGCATATACTTCTTGTACTTCATGTTTATCAAAACCCTTGCAAGGTCATCTTGGATTTATGTAAAAGAGACTAGATCTCAGTTTGAAGCTCTATTAATTAATATAATAGTAGTTCTATTTTGTCTCTCTATTTTTGAGTATAAACCCTAAGAAAACTGCGCTATCATTGCTGCAGTATGTCTGTGTTGCAGTAATCATGGGGTTGTAGTGTTTTTGAGTTGTTTTGGGCTTCGGAGGTCTGTTTAGCTAGGATATAATGATTTGTTTATGATCTCCTTCTATATTTGATTGATATAATGTATTATCTAATGGATCCATGGGATAATCTTAACTATTATAGCACATATTTCTGAAAAATGAATTTTTTATGCATGTATTTCTGATTTCCCTATTTGGGAATATTACAGCACGCATCGCACCTTTCTGCTCATCTGCCATCCCATCTACGTAGGTCTGATACTCTGGCCATATAGTCATTTGGTAGGCACAGGTTCATCCTGTATGGCTTCATACGGCTTCCATTGACATACCCAGGAATATATTCTCCGCTCAATGTGGCCAGGCGCACTGCACCTCCATCAGTGATTTCCATAATGACATAGGGCCCTAGCCAATGCATATTCAATTTCCCTGGGTGGCACACAAACTTGTTGTCATATAATAAGACCATATCATCTTCCTTGAACACCTTTTTCCTGATGTGCCTATCATGCCATGCTTTTTCATGCGCCTTCTGAACTTGCTGGTGATAATTAGCAATAAAGCGATCTTCTTCCAAAGCAACCAGCTGCGAAAATTGTTCTTCCATAGCATCTTCTTCGACCATATTAGTGAATGCTGCAATGTGCAAACTAGGAACAATGAAATCCATTAGCAGCATAAATTCTTGCCCATATAACATCCTAAAAGGTGTCCTTCCTGTCAACTTCTTGCATGTGGTCCTATAGGCCCATAGAACTGTTGGTACGCACTCATCCCAATCATTTCGGTTAGAATTGCACACCTTAGTCAGCACAGTCTCCAATATCTTATTGAATTATTCAACTGCATCATTCGCCTAGGGATGATAAGGAGAGCCCTTATGATGATGCATCTTGAATTATTATGTCAATGCTTCAATGGTGTCATTCACAAAAATCGTACCCTGGTCACTTATCAGAATCTTAGGACACCCAAACCGAGTCACAATATTCTCAAATATGAACTGCATAGATGTATCTATAGTACAATTCTTCATTGATTTAGCTTCGACCCATCTGATTACATAATTTTTTGCAATGATAATGTAACGCACACCACTCTTCTTGACTGGAGGATTGATAGGGCCCACAAATTCTATAGCCCATTTTTCAAAAGCTTGTAATGCCATCTGTGGATGCAAGGGCATCTCGTTTCTGCGCGATGGCTTTCTCTTCCTCTGGCATACATCACATGTGCAGTGTGGGCCACCATAACCTAGCTCGCAAAATCTTATGTGCACTTGCCTTGCCTGCATAATGACCACCGGCAACCCCTCCACGAGCTTCATCTAGGATTGCGCGTATTTCATACTCTAGGACATATATTTGCATAACTTCATCTGCAGCTATTTTTTACAACCGTCCAGTAATAATGGTGAAGTCTGTTGCACGTGTCATGAGCTCTTTCTTCTGTTGAACTGTATATTCATTAGACATGCGTCTAGTAGTAAAAAACTGAATAATATCGGGGAAATGCTTATCAACCACCTATATAAAAAAAAATTGTGTCTGGAAATCCATCCTCCAAGTTTGTAGGTTCTTCATCAGTCTCAATGCGTGACAATGTAATATCCCAAAATAGGGAAAATCTACAAGATTGGGAATATCTTATAATATCCCAAGATTTGAGATACAACAATACGTAAACAAAATAATGGAGTAGTAGTGATAGATCAACACAAATAATGCCAGAAGATCCAAATAGCCATCATATTAGATCATAGCAGCAAAAGGTATACAAGATCTTGAGGAAAGAGCTACCCAAGGTAGGCAAAAATCAGCCTCAAGAAACATGTACATAAAATATGATAAAACACTGCTACACAAGAATGCCCAAGGCTATGACTGCGCATTTTTATAATATAAACTGCTACTAGCATATTTCAATACATGGATGTACAAATGTATGGCTCATACAACATTGGGAGTGAATATCTAAGCTCCGAAACACAATCTCTAGTCAATCCTGGAAGGATTGGCTGAAATATGCAAAACTGCCAAAATGCCGGAGTTGCAGGGTAGTAGCTGCAACTCAATAACTAGAAATGGATGGAGATAATTGAAGATTCTACATATGATACATAAATATCATATAAAGGATCCTTCAGGTGAAATTTTGATCCAATCACTGAAGATCTTACCCTCCAAAATAGTGGTGCAAACCCCCACTGCAAATATACTCAGAAATAACGTAGTCAAGGAGATGGAATGCGTTGTAGGAGATGGGAAGTGCTTGGCCTGATGCCAAAGATATGCAATCAGCTCCTAAACCTTCCTCATTGACCTCCCAGAGGAATAGAAGCTCCCTCCTCTGAAAGATAAGCTCTAGAATTGGTGTTGTGGAACCCTCCACTGCAACACCCTGCAACACAATGTTTTTTTCTACAAGAATAATGTTGTAGCTGAAGGAGGTGGCTTGGCCTTGAGCCTGGATGTGGATAAATGAAGTAAAATCCCTCAAGAGGCCTCTCAAGAAGGGAGAAGGATTCCTAAACAGGAATTCCTTTGTGCTAAGCAGCACAAAAATCTTAGTTAAACAACTGGAGAAAGTAAATAGTCATGAAGACCAAAATCAATACTCAATAACATGTCCTTCTATGGCTGCCTTGTCCTCCATTTATACAAATTAAAGCCTTCTTGCCTTGGCCCCACACATTAGGGTTTCCTCCACCAAATTATCTCTCCCCCATTCATACTCCGCTGTCTTTCAAGGTGATCCACTCCCTCCATGGTAGCGTTGTTGACTTGGTCAGACTTGACCTTGTCCTCATGAATTTGCCCCTTTTCACACATGAGGGTGCAAAATATAGCTACTCTGATGATCCCTTTCACACTATGAGGGATTTTATTCCTAATCATGGGCCTCCTTACCCATTTATTCACCTCCTATATGATATAATAAAAATTAATGTTCCAATTAGCTTCATGCTAATTTTGGGAACATCACAGTCCTCCCCTCCCAAATGTTGCTTGTCCTCAAGCAACTACATGGATAGAACATAACGGTATTCTCAAGGCATGAGGGCTGATATGAATTGTGATCTACCATCCCCAAGAAATCATCCATACAAAATGAGTTACCTCCCAATATGGCAACTCCTGAAAGTCTTCCTCCACCTTTGGCTCATGCAAAGTAGGTGGGCTGAAAATCTGATCATAATAGAAAAGGTAGTCTACCCCACGCTGTCCTTCTCTCCACTCATGATAAGTGTATAGTATGTGCTGATCTTGGGCTGCAATAGTATTGCCCTTAAGTGGAAAAATGAAGAACAATCCTCCAAGGAGCTCCTCTCCAACATTGAAGAACAAGCTGGCCCAAAAAATCTCATCTATGATGAATAGGACATGATTATCATAGGGTATCTAAATGAGAAGTTTTCTAGAGGTTTTACATGATGCTTCATGATACAAAAAATGTATCAAGTGGACACAGTGTAGTCTCTCCCACTTCAACTTCAGAAAATAGCATGGCAAGTGATGTTTTGACAAATGGCTAGTTGTGTGAATCATCACGTCTACTAGTGAAGAGTAAATGGCTGAATGTTTTAACTGAGCATTCATGAAGTAATCAAACACTTGCCCAAGTTTATACAAAGGATGGATGTCTCCATCATAATAGTTGGCAAAATTTTATTTATGGGGCTCAACAATAAACTTGCCCTCTTGTGGAGCAATGAACTGTATGATAATGGTAAGAAGATGCAAGTGCTATGTTACATGATAAATAGATGAAAAAAACAACATTCTCACCATGTGCTGAAAGTAAAGTGATACATTAATACATGAAAAATCCCATGCTCCAAAGGAACAGCGCTGCTGGCCTATGTAGATAGGCTCCTGCCAACTCATAGCTCATTTCTTTGACATGATCCTTGTCAAAGACATCCTCCATAATGTTGTTGCAAAAAAGAAGCTCCTTCCAAAGTGGAAGTACTTAAAGATCAACCAAGGCTAAGGAGTAGCCCCTTTGCACCATGATAGTGCCATCTCCTACTCCTGCAACATCATGCAAAGTGTGAGAGAAAATCTGCCCTTGATCTCCCAAGAGCAACCTAAGGAACAAAAGTTTTTGCTGCCTCCTCATACTTCCATCATATAAATCATATGATGAAAACATAATGAATGATATGAAGATCACATCAACACCATGCATCCATACTCTTGCTTCTCAATGATGCAAGCATCCTGCCACATCTTATCCATCCATCTACCCTTAGAGAAAGTATATGCCAGATGATGGCCAAACTCTTTCAAGAGTAGCCAGCACAGCCAAGCCTCCTGCTACTCGGTTTCATAGATCTGCAAGTGGCTTACTAGCATCTTTCCCTTCATCCACATCCACTCGATAATTTGTGGATGTCTCCTTCCATCCTCCATCTTGGTACTCCTCCCCTGAGGGATACCATTTTCCATGTGTTGATGAACGTTGCACTTCATGACATGTTGAAGTGATCTCTAATGGGATCTCTCCATGAGACCTCCTCTTCATCAATGGCCTTCCAAAACCAGTGAGGTTCTGGATCTGCTGTAGGTAGAAGTTTCTCTTTGAGCCGGGGAGTGCTCATTGAGAAAGTGTTATCTAGAAAGGAGAAATTGTTTCTCACTTCAAGATGTCTACCATCTATCTCTTCTTCCTCCAAGTGTTCAAACCCCAACCTCAAGTGTGGTATGCAATTCAAGAATAACTCATGAGGATGATGGTTTATCTCTCCCTTGAATGATTCAAGGTTGCATAGCACAGTGCAATTCTGTTGCTCTAAATCAACAACATGCACTGATGCAGACCCATCCATAATGTTTGTTGAAATGATAAGAGATGGAAATTTCGGCATACCTTTTGGAAACTTAGAAGAATATTGTATGGATGTAAGGGCTTCCTCCTCCAATGTGTTGGCTTCTTTTTGGCTTGAGGGGTCCTGACCCAGGTTCGGTTTGCAAGGTTTGCCAAAAAACCCCTATACTACTGGCCCTTTCGACAGTGACCTGCTTTCATAGGTCACAATCTCACCCGAAGTAGTATGGGTGGGTGTTGGAACCAGGTTTCCGCACCCTGAGAAAGGAAGGGTAAGGCAAGCAGAGCTGCATTCTGTTATGTAATTCCCAGATTACCTTGTTTCTTCGTAGGGTTAATTGTGTATCTATTTGCATCCACGTGCACTAGATCTATAATTATATGCTTTCTATAACATCAACACAACATTATATAGACAAAGCGGAATAGATCTAGATCCAAAAATTTAGTACACAAACCTTTGTAGCAAAAAGACAGAAAATACATAACACAACAATTACCAGCAATTCATACAACAGTACTCACAGAATCAGATCTCTAATAATCCTTTGCATTGATTCATTCATCAATCTCCCTTACAATTCCCTTCCCAACCTGCGCACACAGCAGCAAGGTCCGCACACAACTGGACTAGGATCTCCGCGCACACAGCCAGCAGGAGTCCATTCCCCAAAAACCCAAACAGATAGCTTAAACCAAAGATCGCATCAATAGCTCATCAAATTCTATCCTTTTCGATACAAAATACATCTCTATTTATAATAATCTAGCCTCGACTTTACTATGGTCCACAACCCATGGTTTTTGGACCCCTAGTTTACCCTTTGACCCATTACAATGCGTTCAAAGCTTTGACACGCCACAAAACCCCTGCGCTATACTAAATATAATAAAAAAATAATGAAAATGGACCAGTTTCGTAGCTTGTTAGGAGATCCCGTTCCAACAGTCCCCTAACACAATCTTGTGACTCGTCCCGAGTCACTGCACTAATGCGACCACATAGTCCGCAGCCTGGTATGGTTTGAGTTGATTACCATTGACAAAGCCAGGAATGAGGTCACTAGGCAGGGTAGCTAACTGGACTGCTCCGCCATTCGTAACCTCCTTAACTGTGTAGGGACCAAGCCAGTGCTGCCAGAATTTTCCTAGATGTTTCTCAAATTGGCTATCATATAAAAGGATGAGATCACCTTCGACGAATGTCTTCTAGTGAATGTGTCGATCATGCCATGCTTTATCTCGAGCCTTTTGAACCTATTGGTGAAATTGAGCAATAATCTGATCTCCCTCCAAAGCCACCAGTTGCGCCAGGCGTTCTTCTATGATATCGGAGTCTGCCATATTCATGAATGTTGCGATGCATAGGCTAGGAACAACATACTCTATGGGCATGATGGCCTACTTACCATAGACCATTCGGAAGGGTGTCCTGCCAGTCAGCTTTTTGCAGGTCGTTCGGTATACCCATAGAACCGAGGGGATGTGAACATTGGCATCAAACCTTCGTTAATGGTTGCTCTAAAATTTTGTTAAAAGCTTCAACCGCCCCATTATCCTGGGGATGATATGGTGTACTCTTGGCATGGTGGATATGGAATTCCTCATTCAAAGCTTGAATCATTTGGTTAACAAAATGCATACCTCGGTCGCTCATTAGGATCTTTGGGCAACCGAACCTGGTCAGAATCTGCTCAAAGATGAAGTGTGCAGTAGTATCAGCAGTACAATATTTTACTGCTTATGCCTCAACCCATTGTGTGACGTAGTCCGTGGCAGTGATAATGTAGCGCGCGCCTGTTTTCTTTCCTGGTGGATTGATGGGTCCTATAAATTCAATGACCCATTTATCAAAAGCATGTAGGGCCATTTGAGGCTGTAATGGCATGTCATCTGGTCGTGAGGGTTGGCCAGTTTGTTGGCATGTATCACACGATCTACAATAGGTGTAAGAATCCTAATGCAGGGTAGGCCACCATAAGCCAGCCCTTAAAATATTTTGTGTCATAGCCCTGCCTGCGTAGTGGCCGCCTGCGACTCCATCATGTGCTTCTGTGAGGACAGTGGGCCGTTCATGTTCCAATACATATCTGCGAAGTACTTCATCGGTGCCTAGCTTGTGTAACTATCCTATGATGATAGTAAAGTTTGTAGCCCGGGTAACCAACTCCTTCTTCTGTTGTACCAAATACGCAGCAGGGGCCACGCCCGTAGTAAGGAACTTAATGATATCAGCAAAGTGAGCATCAACCATCTTAATGGTAAACAGTTGTGCATCGAGTAAGCCTTCATCCAGGTTAGTGGGCTCTTCCCCTGTATCGATATGAGACAGATGATCCGGACCTGCATTCAACCTCCCAAGCTTAACGATGATCTCAAAATCATATTCTTGAAATACCAATAGCCAACGGCAAATATTCCCCCCCAACACAGGCTTGTTGACCAGGTATTTCAAAGCCGAATGGTCTGTGAACATCTTAAAGTGTCCACCCAGCAGATAGTGTCGATATTTTTGGAGTGCGTACACCATAGCCAGTCCTTCGCACTAAGTGGTAGAGTAATTTTAGAGTTTGCGACTGGAAAAGGCAACCGGGTGATCAATATCTCCTTCGCCAGGCTGAGTGAGCACTGCGCCCAGCGCAATGCTTGACGAATTGACATGCACATGAAATTATTTTGACCAATCAGGGAATATCAGTATGGGTTCAGAAATCATCTTCTCTTTTAGTAGTTCGAAGCTCTTCTGACATTCATCATTCTAGAAAAAAGAGACATATTTTTTTAGTACCTGTTCCATGGGTGCTGTGATCAGAGCGTATCCTTGAATGAATTTTATGTAATAGCCTGTGTGATCGAGATGGAGCGCAGCTGTTTCTCCATTGTGGGGGCTGCCAGGTTTATAATTACGGCTATCTTTGTAGGATCAACCATCATTCCTTGTCGATAGACTATGTGTCCAAGCAAGATTCCGACAAGTACACAGAAGATGCACTTTTTGATATTCAAGGAGATCTGGTGCTTTTGGCATGCATCCAACATTAATCGCATGTTCGAGACATGTTATTTCACTAAGCCAAAAACCATCCAGTCATCGAAGTAAACCTCCAGGAACTTACGAATAAATTCTTTGAACACAGCCACTACAACCCTTGAAAAAATAGCAGGTGCGTTCTTAAGACCAAAGGGCATGACCCTATACTAGAAGGAACCCCATTCGGTGGCAAAGGTGGTCTTACTACGATCCTCAGGTGAAATTCTGATCTGGTGGTATCACGAGAATCCCTTAGTTAAGGAATAGGCCTCCTGGCCACCCACGCTATCAAGGATTTCATCAGAGAAGGGAGTAGGGAAGGGGTCATGAACGCAGGCGTCGTTCAGCTTCCGTAGGTCCACACAGATGTGTATTTCCCCCTTTGCTTTTTTCTCCTGAACGACCATTGGGCTTACCCAATCTAACTGTCAGGATTTTTTCCAACTCTTCTTTGACCTTTTTCTTATACTTAGGATTCAACCGGTAGGGCCGCTGCTTGATGGGCCGCACCCCAGGCTTCAGAGTGATGTGCATAATGCCGAGGTACCCAGTGATTCCTTTGAGCTCAGAAAAATTCGTAGGGAATAAGTCCTGGTACTCCGTAAGTAGCTCAACAGTTTTTCCCACAGTGCCTTCATCCCAATAATCCCCAATTTTAGCCAGCTTAGAGTGTTCTTCTGTCCCAATATTAACTTCGCGTAGCCGGAGAGGTTGCGTTACATCAACATCCTGGAGCAATGGTCCAATAACGGTACGTTCCCCTTCAGATTCCGGAATAGAAATATTCCGTAGGTTATTCTCTTCTTCATTAATCACCAAGCTCCGGAAGTTGACTATGTCTTGCATCTGGGCCTCCCATGTCAGAACAGCTAGTGGGGTGTGTGGGTGATTCTTCTTAAGGATGAATGCATCAATGTATTGCAGGGCTTCATCAAGCATCTCTGTGCACCCAATAAGTCCGAACGTTCCAATAAGTCCTCTTTTAATATTTCCCAGTGGTGGGTCTGCTGATGTAACTCTACATCTAAGTACCAGGTAGCAGGGATAGGGCCCAAAGCATGTATAAATAGATGGATCCATTCGTCTGGGGATCGGTCGGCCCATTTGGTTGTCCAAGTACACAGATGCGTGTGGGGATTCCCGGGCCCCAAGAATATCTTGGTGTGCATATCAGCGGGAGGTGCGAACCGAAACACCATCCTATCCTGACACGTCTCCCAGTCTGGAAATGATTTCTTGTGGGTATCCAACCAACGTGCAGGTGTGCCACGTAGTGCCAGATTGAGTGCCCAGAGCCACCGATATTTTGGCACCCTAGCCTCTAATGTTCTTAAGAAATCCTGGACAGTACTAGACTCATCAAAGTGGGGAAGGTCCCTTACCTCCGAAGTAATGCAGTAGAGGGTCCTTGCAACCCAAGGGAATTGTAGTGCTGAGACATTGTGTAGTTGGGTCTGCCAACTCTCAAGTTCTTCATCCGAGTCAGAAAAGTACTGCCTGTTTTTCTCCCAATCGAATACTCTGCCTGTTGCAGGGTCACCATCCTGTGCCATCATCTTGTAGATGTGATCAAGTTCCTCCTCTTCGTATGCTGGTTCTGTATACCGTATACCCTCAGTGGGATCTAGTGGTTTTATTACACATGCACCGTTCTTCTCAAACACCATGCTACGTTTTTTTAGATTAATGACACCCCCTACGTCGATAGCCCAATCTATTCCTAGGAGTACAGGATAGAGATCCATATCTTCCACAATTTCTATGACCTCAAAGTTAGCTAGGACCTTTACTCCTGCAATATCGACCACAAATTTTGGTAAGCTTCCCAAAGGGATGATCTTCTATTGATTCGCTATTCGCAACTGGATGGTGGACTAGTCTAATTTAGATTCTCCCATTCATTGCCATGTCTGTTTTGGTAAGACGTTCGCCTCAGATCCAAGATCAAGAATAACCTGATCTACCTCATAGTCACCAATCTGGGCAGTCAATCGCATTTCCCTCTCGGTGCACCTTTTGTAGCTGTGTAATTTGTGTACTTCCTTAACCTCAGCCGCTGTGTTGGGCCGGGCTGCGTAGTCCTGTAGCAATACTTGAGGATTTTCTCCAGCCTGTGGGTTGTGTAGTGGCTTCAAGCATGCCCTTAACAAGGTTTCAACCTCCTCTTCTATCTAGAGGTGTGCTGGCGGCTGCGTAGGGGCTTCCAACGACTCCTGTTTCCTGGGATTTGGTTCCTTCTGAGCAGCAAGCTCCTCCCTTGCTTCCTGGGTGACCATGCTACACGTTATGACTTTTATACTGGGATCTCCTCTCCTTAGCTCCATTTTGACTCTCTGTACATTTTGTGTCAGGGTAGACTATTTGTCCTTCATTTTTGTTAACAAGATCGGGCAGTCTTTGATCTCATGGTCCAGCTATCGACAATATTTATAGGATTTCCTAGTGGGATTTGGGCAGTCCCTGGTGAAGTACCATACCTCTCCACATTTGTAGAAGATCAGTTGGCCCCGTCTTCATCTTGCACTCCCTCCCCGTCCCCCCCTGCCCCCTACAGGAGAGCTACCAAAGGTCGCGGGGGATCTCAGAGAGGCAGGATCGGATTGTACCCGATAAAGGTTTCCCCGATCTACCAACAAGTCATATGTACAACAATTCTGCTTATCGTGCCCTATAGATTGGCATAACCTACACCATTTTTGCTTCAATTCACCCCTATTTATCGGAGGACACTAGGTTGTATCATGGAGTCCTGCTACCCGACAATCTTCGCACCAGAGGTCTGTGCCGACTCCTTTTCCCCGTTCCATCCATAAGCTCTGTATTTCTATGTGTATGGCTCCGATCTGCTCCTGAATTTGCTGCACTCCTTCCCTCGTGTCATACTTAGGTGCAACTTCAAGTTTCATGGCAACTTCCAAGGCTTTTTCCTGCGATTCGAAGGTCTAGTGGCTCATGGGTATGCATAAGTGAGGTAGCAGCATAGCAATGAACCATTCCGTTTGTTGTTTGTCATCGTACTTGAACTCACCTTCCCTGATCACTTTCTTTAACAATTGATCGGCTTCCCATACCGACTCAGATGTTCCTTGATTGAAGTCTTTTACTTCCACCACCAGTTGGGAATAGGATTTCGACTTTCGGAATTGTTGTTTTAGGGAATCCTTAATATTTTGAAGCATTGCACTCCATTTTTGAGATATATACCGCATATACCAGTCTAGCGCCCCGTCTTCGAAAGCCAAGGATAGTTGTGCTCTCTTCACAGTATCGCTTACCACCCCTTGCACCATCCATACCGAATCGGCCACGAACCAAAATCGATCCATGTCCTCATCGGTTGCTCCTTTAAAAGTAGGTAACTTTAAGTGTGCCGCCATGGGCTCCTCTAGTTTATCTTCCTGGGGCCCTAATGTTGGGGCAGCTGACAGACCTTATGTAGGTCTCGGTGAACTATGAGCAGAGTGATCCTCTTCTTGAATGTTTCGATAGTTCTTACCACTCCGCGTTGTGCTTCCACCCAGAATATCACTCATTCCACCTCGCATTAGATCTCCAATGCCATTACCCGATCTCGTTTCTCAGACTCCTTGTTGTCCTAGAAATGGAATAATTTGTTGGCTTGAGGGGTCCTGACCCAGGTTTG
The DNA here is from genome assembly GCA_034641835.2 of Pinus albicaulis. Taxonomy (NCBI): domain Eukaryota; kingdom Viridiplantae; phylum Streptophyta; class Pinopsida; order Pinales; family Pinaceae; genus Pinus; species Pinus albicaulis. The sequence goes on from JAXQQM020081382.1 coordinate 175,072, forward strand.
GTGTGCAAGGTTTGCCAACAAACCCCTATACTACTGGCCCTTTCGGCAGTGACTTGCTTTCGCAGATCACAGTCTCACCCGAAGTAGTATGGGTGGGTGATGGAACCAGGTTTCCGCACCCTGAGAAAGGAAGGGTAAGGCAAGAAGAGCTGTGTTCTGTTCTATAATTCCCATATTACCTTGTTTCTTCGCAGGGTTAATTGTGTATCTATTTGCATCCACGTGCACTAGATCTATAATTATAGGCTTTCTATAACATCAACATAACATTATATAGATAGAGCGGAATAGATCTAGATCCAAACATTCTGTACACAAACCTTCGCAGCGAAAAGATAGAAAATACATAACACAACAATTACCAGCAATTCATACAACATTACTCACAGATTCATATCTCTAATAATCCTTTACTTTAATTCATTCATCAATCTCCCTTACAATTCCCTTCCCAACCTGTGCACACAGCAGCAGGGTCCGCACATAGCTGGACTAGGATCTCCACGCACACAGCCAGCAGGAGTCTGTTCCCCAAAAACCAAAATAGATAGCTTAAACCAAAGATCGCATCGATAGCTCATCAAATCCTATCCTTTTCAATACAAAATACATCTCTATTTATAATAATCTAGCCTCGACTTTCCTATGGTCCACAACCCATGGTTTTTGGACCCCTAGTTTACCCTTTGACCCATTACAATGCATTTGGAGCTTTGACTCATCCCAAAACCCCTGCGCTATACTAAATATAATAAAAAATAATCAAAATGGACTAATTTCGCAGCTTGTTACGAGACCCCGTTCCAACACTTCTCCAGTTGCTGAAGATGAAGGCTGCTCCTCCATGACTGTGACAGGCTGGTATATGCCTCTTCAACTGGTGGTGAGGGTCTCTCCCTCATTTTACCAAATCTCATGATCATCCTTTGAGAAAAATCAGCAAGAGTAGATACCCTTGCATGGCTCAAATGGCTGAACCACCAAGCATTTTCTTCACCTCCAAGGTGCAGTGCTGCAATTTCTACAGTCTCTCTCTCTACTACTGGATGTAGCAAGAATAAAGCCTCTAGATTCATCACCCAAGCCTCTACTACACATGTGAGTGATCCATCAAAAATGGACAATAGGAATCTATTACCTCTTATCATCCCATAGCTGTAGGGTCTTCTTTCTTCCTCCAGCTGAATGAACTGTGGTAAAGCTAGAGTCTCCTTGAAGGCTCTAGGTTTAGCTTTGTATTAAGCAAGGTAGTCACTTAGAATTTTAGATTCCAAGTGTTCTTCATGCTTCATGTATTTCTCTCTTTGAGAATAGGAATTGCATGGCTCTTCCTCTTCTTGAAACCCTCTAGGAGTTTCACTTCAAGTCTTCTTCTTTTTCTGATTAACCTCCTCGGAGAGGTCCTTCCTGTATCTGAAAAGTGATGAGAGAAAGCTCATTATTTCATCTTCCTGATTTCTTCTATCTTCTTATGGCTGAAACTCACAGGCTGAGCCAAAGATCATGCTTTTATACCACTATAATATCCAAAAATAGGGAAAATCTACAAGATTGGGAATATCTTATAACATCCCAAGTTTGGAGATACATCAATATGTAAACAAAATAATGGAGTAGCAGTGATACATTAACACATAGAATGGCAGAATATCCAAATATCCACCATATTATATCATAGCAGCAAAAGGTATACAAGATCCTGAGGAAAGAGCTACTCAACATAGGCAAAAATAAGCCTCAAGAAACATGTACATAAAATATGATAAAACACTGCTACACAAGAATTCCCAAGGCTATGACTGCGTCGTTTTATAAGAGAAACTGTTGATAGCATATGTCACTACATGGATGTACAAATTTATGGCTCATACAACATTGGGAGTGAAGATCTAAGCTCCCAAACACAATCTCTAGTCAATCATGGAAGGATTGGCTGAAATATGAAAAACTGCCAAAATGCCGGAGTTGCAGGGTAGCAGCTGCAACTCAAGAACTAGAAATGGATGGATATAATTGAAGATGCTTCATATGATACATTAATCTCATCCAAAGGATCCTTCAGGTGAAAGGCTGATCCAATCACTGAAGATCTTACCCTCCAAAATAGTGGTGCAAACCCCCACTGCAAATATACTCAGAAATAACGTAGTCAAGGAGATGGACTGCGTTCTAGGAGATGGGAAGTGCTTGGCCTAATGCCAAAGATATGCAATTAGCTCTTAAAACTTCCTCACTGACCTCCCAGAGGAATAGAAGCTCCCTCCTTTGAAAGATAAGCTCTAGAAGTGGTGTTGTGGAACCCTCCACTGCAACACCTTGCAACACAATGTTTCCTGCTACAGGAATAACGTTGTAGCTGAAGGAGGTGGCTTGGCCTTGAGCCTGGATGTGCAGAAATGAATTAAAATCCCTCAAGAGGCCTCTCAAGAAGGGAGAAGGATTCCTAAACAAGAATTCCTTTGTGCTAAGCAGCACAACAGTCTCAGTTAAACAACTGGAGAAAGCAAATAGTCATGCAGACCAAAATCAATACTCAATAACATGTCGTTCTATAGCTGCCTTGTCCTCCCTTTATACAAATGAAAGCCTTATTACCTTGGCCCCACACATTATGGTTTCCTCCACCAAATGATCTCTCCCCCATTCATACTGTGTTGTCTTTCAAGGTGATCCACTCCCTCCATGGAAGCGTTGTTGACTTGGTCAGACTTGA